>CM023491.1:52598887-52662144 GCA_013339685.2 Hyalomma asiaticum
CAGCATGCTCACCCCCTCATCCCTAACGCCAACGAGCTAGCTAACTCCCAGGCGCGAGACCTCACGCGCCGCGCCAGGAGAGGGCGGCCCGAGGCCAAAGGCGAGCCGTCGTCATCATCATCATCACCCGCTCCTAACATACAACGAAATTTGTCAGCACTACCACCTTGAGCGCAGAAAGTTTCCTCTACCTCACCTTCATCTAACGAGACCGCAAACCTCACTTTACGACAGTTCCAAACAGGCGCTTACCCTTCGCCTATCTCTTACTCTCAATTAATTAGTGAAATAAAGCCGGGTTGCCGTCGATGTGGGCTTCTGAGATGTAATTTGCACATATGCTGTGGCAATGCCCCGTGCTGCGCGCGGCTGCAGGGTCTCCAGCCGCGGAGAAGAGTGGACCACTCTCGTCACCAGTCCACAAAAGGACGACCAACTTCGGGCTGTCCAGAGAGCCCATGACCTGGCTGCCGAGTTCCACCTCCCGGTCCCGTCGTGGATGCGGCCCGCGGACGTGCCCCCTTAGGTGTCTTGCTCTTCTCAGTGCCAAATAAAGTTCAATTCAGTTCATTTCAGAGTGCGCGTCGCGCAACGCACAATACGTGTACACACACTACAACCGATAGTTCACAAAAAGACATGTAGCGCAGCTTCACTCTACGATATCTGACACACTTAGCGAACTTTCGCACCTAACGGCTAGTCTACACACACATTGCATACTGACGCATATCTCGGTCATGCTATAGTGACGGAAATTGTAGCGCTGGTTATGGTAGTGTCTAATATTCCCGAAAGATAACGAGAACTGTCCGCGATGCGCAAGCGCGCAAAGCACACTGAACTACGAGCGCCGTCTTCAACGCTGTTTACTTCAACATGTCTTTAAGTAATCTCTAACAGCGCCGTAAAACGGAGGGCACCGGTGAAATGGTCAAAAGCATGCGCATGCGCGCTCTGCGCAGTCATGTGCCAGTGTCCTCAGCTGTCCTAGGCGGTTCACTTTCCGCACCATTATTCGACATTTTAAGGGCGAAGCAATTTAAGGCCGTGGCTTATCCGGCGTCCGTCACGATATAGTACGGCACCGTGTAAAAAATTCGAACCATCTGTGATCAAGGGTTAACGAAAGGTTACACCGCATTTGAGCAACCCCATCAATCTAGCATATACATTACTTAAACTATTGAAAAATAAAGAATACTCAGGATTTATTTGCATTAATACAGAAATGTGTTAAATTTGGTTGCGAAAATTATGTGCGCCCATCCTGGAAGCAGTGTGCAGTCGTCAGTGTGTGTACATGTGCGTGCCGATCCTGGAGGCTGTGCATGCAGACACTGTATGTGTAGGTTGTCGTGTCAGAAACGATTCTAGAGTTTCTGCTAATGCTCCCGGGCTGTCGGCGTCTAAATTCGTCGCCGTGGCCACGGTAAAGCAGGCCATTAGCAGCGCCTGACATCTTACTGTCGGAAACACCGGCGCATATCCGCATGCTTCGCATCTTCCCAGGTTTCACGTTAGTGGAGCTGCCGTATTTTTTACAGCGAAGCTGCGTATGGCTAGGAGAACGAAAAAAAAACAAACAAAAAAAATATCTAAGGACTTTAGCTGTACCTTGAGAAGGTAGACGCCGGCAGGGTGCCGCGAGTCAAGCGCACCCAACATATGCCTCCTACAAGCATGTAATGCGCCTCTCGCTGCAGCGGACTGTAAGATCGCAGTCCGCTGGCAACTCCCTTTGTAGCTTGCAGGCTCTCACCGTTTACGAACGGCTGTGGTTGACAGGTTTGCGCAGTGCTCCGGCGAGTACAGTGTAGTGCGTCCGAAGTAAGAAGTCGCGCCGTTCGAAAACTTTCCGCCTGCGTCCCTATTGTCGAGGGTCTCTGCGCAGTGCCTAGGTGTCGCTGACGTCCGCCTGTAACTAGAGTTACAGTATATGCCACATGCGGTAGCATATAGTGTAACTCTACCTGTAACCTGTTCAAACGTCCAGAGAACCCAACCTACCTTTCGTTCGTAGATTTGCCAGGTTACCGATTACGCATTTAACAGCTGCCGGGAAGACACTTTTCGCTTTCTTATGTGAGAGAGTGTTCAACGACATGTTTATTAGATTCTGTGCCTGTTACTCGTTTGCATTTCCTTTCGCTATTGAACTTATTAAAAGAAATAGGTTCTGAGCGAGGCTGCGGGGCTAGCATGAATTAGGCATGGCTCAGTCACCTAAGAAGATCGCAAAAGTCAGAAAAACACCTTTCGATACCAGGATATGTACGGTGGCTTTGTGGGTAGACATTCCACCAACTTTTCCGAATTTAACAGCTCCAATGAGCCCTGCAAATAAAGGCTTCGCTCAAAACATACTTTACGAGTTTATTAGTGTGAGCCCTCCCTTAGTGGAGTGCAGTGTATGCAGTCAATAACTATTCGTTCTAAACAAAAAAATTGACGGCAGATCCACGAGGTGAATGATGATGAGATTGGGCGAAGCTCCTGGAAGTAATCATCGGTTAAACCGTGAAATTTCTTCCGTTAATTCGCCCGATAAAATTGACGTGAAACGATTGACAAACCTGTATCGCGATATGGTTTTGAATAAAAAACCATTGCTTTAGAAAACACCTGGCGTCTTTCGTTAAGCAGCTGGCGTCTTTTCGTTTTGCTTTAGAAACATCTGGCGTCTTTTCGTTTGCTTTTAGAAAACATCTGGCGTCTTTCGTTGGTTTATTTCATCAATCAACGGCGTTTTGAACAAAATTTTTATTGTTTAATCACGCACAGGAGAAATCTCACCAGGCACTACCTTGGAGGTAAACAATGGCTGCTAATGGGAATGAGAGACAGAAGAAGTCGGCTTTTAGCTAACACTTACACTTCTACTAACGTTTCCTACTGGAACTTGCCAATGGCTGCTAATGGGGAATGAGAGACAGAAGAATTCGGCTTTTAGTTAACGCGCACGCTGCGAATTTTTTATTGTTCAACAACGCACAGGAGAAATCTCCCACCGGCACCACCTTGGAGGTCAAAGCGTAAGACTGGTTACGCACTACGACTACGACGAGGGACGAACGGGTGCCGCTTTAAGGAGCTTCGCCCCTAAAAAATTCACAGCATACCCACGGGGTGAATGATGATGAGTGGGCGAAGCTCCGGAGTGAATCACCGGTAAACCGTTAATCTTCCGTGTAATTCGCCCAGTCGATCATCATGTAAAGACGTGAGAAACACTCTATTCGAACGCTGGGATCTCGCGTTTAAGGGGACGCTAGTACAAACGCGTTAGAAACATGCAGTACACTCTAGTAAGGGGGGAGAGGCCACAGCGTCTTACGCAGCCCCTTACAAAGGCTGGAACGCGCACCGCGTTTGCCGACGCCATCACATGACTGCTGAAAGAGTATAAGGCGGAGAGGCCACAGCATCTTACACCAGCTTCTTACACGCGCCGTAACGCGCTAGCGCAAACCCATCATCATCGTTAGAAACGGACAGTCTTTCGCTCTCTCTCTCTCTCTTTCTGTCTCTCTCACACAAGACAGCAGATGGAAGAGTGAGAGAGCTCGCGCGCCGGGAGGAACGCGCCGAGGGCGAGCGCGAGCCTCCCGGCGCGCGAGCTATCGAGCGCAATCCTAGAACGAGGTGGTTACGACTACAAGGGACGAACGACCCACGCCATAAGGAGCTTCGCCCCTAAAAATTCCCAGCATATCCACGGAGTGAATGATGATGAGTGGGCGAAGCTCCGGATGTTCATCCATGAACAGCATGGTTTACATGCCAGTCTTGGTGCTCTTGCGACCGTTTCGTTAATGGAATATATACGAAAATTGCTATGGCACAACACGACTGCATGACTACCAAAGTGGCAGGTCATAACATGAAAATCATGACATGCATATCATGATTTTCATGTTATATGTCATGACCGGCATGATTTACATGCCATGATCCTGGCGCTGTACTGCCGTTTCGTTAATGGGATGTATACGAAAATTGGTTTGGCACAACATGACTGCATGACGATCATATATGACAGCTCATAACATGAAAATCGTGACATGCATGTCATTAGCGGCATGATTTACATGCCACGCGTTTCATTAATGGCATGTATACCAAAATTGCTATGGCACAACACGACTGCATGACGAACGTAAAGGACAGGTCATAATGTTAGAGTCGTGACATGCGTGTATGAGCAGCATGCTTTACATGCCACAGTCATGGTGCTCTTGCGGCCGTTTCGTTAACTTCGTATGTACCAAACTCGGTATAGCCAGACAAGAATGCAAACCCATTTTACGTTCCTGATGCGTGCTTCGCATTTCCTTGATTCCGACTGCATGGGGGATCTGTCAATTTTTTTTTAGTTTCTTATCAACGCCTTTCACGGATAATTGTCTGAAGGAATGAGCAGCCTCAAAGTCTCGACCGGTGCTCGCAGTACAGTGTGCTCTGTGCGTTTGCGCACCGTCGACAGATCGCGCGACCTCTGCAAAATATTAGACGCCACGACATCCTGAGCTCAGCTCCCGCACGATGCCGTTAAAAAATTTCATGGCTGTACATAGTTAACAGCATCGGACACATCATCAAATTTTCGCATGAGAGCAACTCTAGTTACGAGCAAATAAATGAAAAAAATCACAGCATATCCACGGGGTGAATGATGATGAGTGGGCGAAGCTACGGATGTTCATGACTCTTCCGTGAAAATTCGCCTATTACATCATCATGAAAGACGTGAGAACCATTGCGTAAGGTAATATAAGGACTGTTAGTCATTTTCTTAGATTAGGTTTGGCTTCCGTTGTCCCTTCCAAATGACGTCTTTATGGTCCGTGAAATGCAAGGAGAGCGGTTCTTGTATGGGTTGCAGTTGGACGTTCGTAAATGTAATGTCTATGCACGTCCCTCGGATGGTCGTGGGTTTCAAGTAGTCAAAGGATGTGCACGTGAGAGCATATCTGCAAGCCATGTGTTGTATAAGTCAATTATTGCTCCTGTCTGCGATATCCACGTTAAAATCACCAACCAGTATGAACGGTGCATTCTTATACTTTGTGTCGCAATCTTTCAATGCCGTGTCAATGTATGCCTTGACATTTGCGACCGACAGGTCGGGAGCTAGATGCATGGTGAGTAGGTTGATTCCGCTGTCGAAGAGCTTTACACCGGCATGTTCCCCGTTATGGCTCTGAGTGGTGAGTGGTAATTTCAGGTCTTGAGCCGTTTCCGTTTGTTTGACGTAGATGGCCACACCACCTGCGGGACGCTCTGCCTCCTCGGTACAAACGACGGGAACGAAACCTTTAATGAACGGTCGTTTCGCGTTCCAGGTCTCGGTAAGGCAGAGCACGTCCACCGCAGCCAGTATGGGGTCCCGTTCTACATCGTCCACGGGTGCATTCAGAGAGCGAACGTTGAGGAGGGCAATCGTAAAGTCGTTGGTAGAGTCAATGTCTTCTCGCAGGGCTCGGAGGTAGCGCTCCGTCAATGTCGGTAATCGATGTTGGTCTAGACGTTGAAATTCGTTCAACATTGCCCTATCCTCGTTCTTGTGTTTATGGTAGAGTCTGTGGTCTCCTTTAGCATTGGTCAGATAGAGGTTATTTGGGTTGGTGCATCGGCTGAGCGCGACGTACACCAACTGTTGGGGGCGCATCGAAACATCTCGAACGATCGCCTCCATCCAATGAGAGGCGCGCGTTATCGCTCACCACACTATGCGCTCCCATACATCTGAATGGAGCGAGCGCTGCAGCGCCATCTCGTATTTTAATTCGTCAACTATGCAGCGTTAGCGCCATCTACTGATATCCCGTCACACTAGCCTTTACCATTTATCACTATGGATGGATGGATGGATGGATATTAGGAGCGTCCCCTTTATAACGGGGCGGTAGCCGGGCCACCAAGCTCTAGCTTTATTTCTGTTTACTCTACAAACAGCTCTTTTCCCGAAACACACATATTTTCACAACTAATTTTTCTCCTCGTCTATTCACTTTATCTATTATCGTTCCTCTGTGATGAAACAATCTTACCCGAACTACCTTGCGCTTTTGTTTGCTCCATACATTTGCGCCACCAATGCTCTAAGCGCCTTTTACTTATCTCTATCGCCGGCATGTTCAGCTTTCCCCTGTTACTCCTGAAACCCATGGCCCCCTGTAGGGTAGTGTCCACAGCTACACCTGGGTGGACATCTGTACATTCAATCAAAATCCCTTGCTTTTCCACAGCACGTACATGTGTCCCCTTCTTTATTGAATGTCGCTCTGAAACTTCGGGTTCTCAGGCAACCGGACCTTCCCTCAAACAGTAAAGCGCTTCCCTTCGAGTTATCGTAAAATTTTTCTCTCTTGATTTCGCCTTTCCCTTTTCGGTAAGCGAGCGCCACCAACGCCATCTATTGATCACTTCACGAACTAGACGAGATGGCTACGACGGAGGAGAGACTGACCCACGGCGTAAGGAGCTTCGCCTCTAAACGGATATTACACAATGGCGCAGAACATTTCTCAATATTTTTATCAACATACATTCTTGTCCTAATATTGCGCCGTGTGCAAAAAACAATTGTTGCGTGTTCTTTGACTGTTTCGCTAGGACTTAATCAAATTTTCTAGGTCATGCCAAGGTCCCCGAATACTTCCCTGGTCACGTGTACAACCGGCATTCTTAGGGCAATAATTTCTCGTGATCATTGCTTTAGTAAAGGAAACATTTTACTGCGAAGTGAACAAGGACATTTATAAGAATAACTAGTGCGGTTTCAATTTCAGAATGAGAATATGATTTATGAGGCACGAAGTACCGGAGGACTTGGTAATTTTGACCACCTGGGGTGTTTTATAGCCATGCTATAGGAAAGTGTAGAATTGAGCAAGATTGAAAGATCACGTTTGCGTGAAAACCAGTTTGTCCTTCCTGCCGAAAACAAAGACGTTGTAAGAGATAGAACGAAACGAAACGGACAGTGAGAAATTGGAGTGGTCCCCTTTCTTCCGTACTGTGGGTACCTCTACAAAATGACGTCTGCTCATCTATATTGATTACGCGACTGTTCCTCCAGGCTATAAAACAAAATTATTGAGATAAAATTTCACAATTGGCGTACATAAGCCACAGATGTTGCCACATATTACGGGCATAGAGCCCCCTGCACCGGTGTGTTGGCAGCCCAGATCGTGAAGACCATCAGGTCCTCTTTTCGATGCGGTTGATTCAAATTGAGCGCAACACCAGCGTATTTCGGCTTCCTTTTCCAACGCAGAAATTCGCGCATTATTGCCAGAAAAGCCGTGGTAGACTTCAACACAGGTAAAAAACCACCTAGCCGAACTTAATGTTTCTATTTAATGCCCCTTTAACATCTTATCGTAACGCATAATACACAGTAACCTAGCATTTTCGCCTCCACCGAAAGCGGGAGCGCCACGGCCGTGCTCGAACCCGCGTCTTTTGGTTCAACCTCCAAGTAACATAACTGCTTTACCGCTGCAGCGGCTGGCAAATGTTTCAGCTCCAATATTACGCAAGGAGTGTACGTGCTTCTGTACTCATTCTCAGTATGGCGCTGATTTGATTTCATGCACCTTTCTTAACTCTTGCGAACGCTGGCCCTCTATGCGCATAAAGTACATTATACAAAAACGAGTGAGGGATTCTACGAGAACGGATGTAGTATCGGCGGGTATGCCTTGTTAGCACAGCGAAATGAAACGTAGAGGTACCTGCGCTTCCAGTATGACAGGCCCCAGAGGAGGTCCCCAGCAAGGGAACGATGCTAACCGGCGCATTCCCCTGTTTCACAAGTATAGCACGCGCGGCTAGTCTTTACGACGAAGTCACCTCTACGAGACCGCCAGTTCGTGCATAGTGGCGAAACGCCGCGCTTGTGTAATGAGTGCAGCATGAAATATTGCGCAAAATGTTCACTGAATATGCATATCTTAGAATGCAGGAGATACAAGTGCACTTCATGTGGACTAAGGACTTGCTGCAGTCCCATGTCTGCCCTTTCGCTGGACAAGCGCTCCATGAGTGCGTTGTGTGCGGACTTAAGCTGGTGTGGAAATATGAAATGAGCAGACACCGCCGAACGCACACAGCAAGAAGCCTTACAAGTACTAAGCGTGCAGCAAGGCTTTTTCAAATGTAAATCATTTCTGGCTCTCATAACTTGCGTGGTGTATCAAAAAACTATCATCAACATTAGCTCAACCGGACTTCTACGATCGTGGTTCGGTTAAGGAAACAATGCTAATTCCTGCACGCCATGTCAGGAGCACAGCTAAGCGTCCTTGGAGGCAGCGGAAACGGACTGAAATAGGTAGAAAGGGGAGAAAAGCCGTAGTGGAGGGCTACGGAAATTTTGGCCACGTGGTATGCGTTAACGTGCAGTGACAACGCACAGTACGCGGGCCTGTGGCATTTTCGCCTCCATCGAACATGCGACGCCGCTGCCTTCTATGATGATGATTGTGGTTCGGTCAAGGAAAGAACGCCAATTTCTGCAGCCCATGCAGGGAGCACGGCTAAACGTCCATGGGCGTAGGGGAAAGGGAATGAAAGAGATTGAAAGGAGAGAAAGACCGTAGTGGAAGTGTCCAGGAATTTCGACCAGCTGGGGTGCTTCTATGCAATGTTGTTGTTGTTGTGGCCTCTATAGTTGGCACATACCCACGAGGGGGATTGGCCACACTATGCAATGTCCAATGTGAGGCGTTCGCACGCGCGCTTCTTTCTTATCTTCCACGCATGACCTCAGTCCACTACTACACTGGAAAAATTGCGGCTGCCGGGCGCACGTGTTTAAGCAGAAAGAAAAGAAGACATGGACCGTGTGCGTCGCTTTGTCCGGTGTACATGGTCCAGTAATTTCTGTATTGCCGACGTCGGCGTTTGTCACAGCTGCGCCCTTCACCAAATATACTACCTGCAATAACTGTAACAAATCTGCGCTAGCCACAACTGACTTCCTGCACTTGGCTTGTCCGTGGAACAATGGATCGTGCTAAACTTAAAGAGCGAAAATCTCGATGGTGGAACTACGACATGGACTTGATAGGAATGGCGAAAACGTGAACTATCCTTCGACGGAACCAAGTTGCCACAAAAGGTACAATATGAATCGACTACTACAAGCGTATCAGGGGACTTAGCAGGACTTCCTCGAAGAAATCGAAAAAACATACAATTCGCAAGCGATTCCCGCCACACACCCTCATTACACAGGGCAGGCAAATGAAGATTTAGAAAACGCAATCGGTGAGGCAGAAGTCAGGGCAGCCCTGCGAAAACTGAATACTCAATTGGCACCTGGACTAGATGGGATTACGAATAAAATGCTAAGAAAGCTGGACGATGAGTCCATAACTAAGTTAACTGTATATATTAACAAATGCTGGGAGGCAGGAAAGAACGCAACAGTGGAAGAGGCAACAATGGAATACGGAACAGTGGAAGACGGCACAAATAGTGTCAATACCCAAACCGGGCAAGCGATTCCAGATGAAAACTTAAGAGCCATATCTCAGTCATGGAGCACGCTTGCCTAAATAGGATCAACGGTCATCTCGAAGCAAGTAACGTATCTCCCAGCTCCATCATAGGCTTCAGGCCAGGGCTTTCTACCCACGACGCCATGATCCAGATCAAGGAACAAGTCATTGAAGTACCAGGATGGGGGGTTCGCGCCATCCTCGGGTTGGACTTAAAGAAGGCTTTCGACAGGGTCCGACACTCGACCATACTAGAGAGAGTGACACAACTCAGTCCAGGCCAACGCACGTACAATTACATCAAAGACTTCCTGACTGATAGAAAGGCCACTATCAAATTAGGTGAGGAAGAAAGCTTGCAAGTAGACATGGGAGGGGCAGGGACCCCCCAAGGCTCCGTCATCTCCCCCATGTTGTTCAACCTCGCAATGATTGGACTGCCCGAAATGCTCGACAAAATCGAAGGAATTAACCACACGATACATGCAGACGACATTACAATTTGGACAGAGAACACCAATGCGGGGCAAATGGAGGCCAGACTTCAAGAGGCGGTCGAGGCAGTGGAAAGCTACTTAACCGACACGGGGCTGGAGTGCTCCCCAGAGAAGTCGGAGCTCTTACTCTACCGCTCCAGGATGATGGGGAGACCGCCCGAGGGCACTTCCGAATTTCAGGTAAAAGGAAGCACACTGACCAGCAAGTGTGGGAGAACGATTCCGATCGTGCAACATATACGGGTCCTAGGGCTCTGACTCGAGGCCAAAGGTACAAACAATGAGGTAATGGCACGCCTCAACGGCAAAGTCATGGCAGCGATTAGACTAATAAGAAGAGTTACCAACAGGATGAGAGGGATAAAGGAAAGAAACGTCGTACGTATGGTCCAAGCCTTTGAGATCAGCCATATCACGTACGTAGCTGCCTTTATCAGATGGAACAGGGCTGAGAAAGACAAGATAGATGCACTCATACGGAAGGCCTACAAAGCAGCCCTAGGCCTACCCTCGTACACCAACAACGAAAGACGGCTCCAATTGGGAGTGCACAACACTTTAGACGAAATTATTGAAGCACAGTGCATAGCCCAACTCGAAAGGCTATCGCGCACATGGGCAGGCAGAGAAATTATGGAAAAATTGAAGATAAGTTACCACGGAATGAGAGGTCCCAAGGAAATGCTCCACCCGGACGTTGGGCCAGAACTGTCACCGCGACGCTGCCAAAAAACATGCACCCAATCTACAAAGTGGAAGGAGAAAATGCCGCACTAAATCAATCCTGAAAAACCACGGCACAAGCGAGAACGCCCTATTCGTGGATGCGGCCAGGTATCCGAGGCAGAAAGCTTTCGCCGCCGTGGCGATCGACACGAAGGGAAAACTAGCATTGGCCTGTTCAATCAAAGCCAGGCACTCAGAAGCCGCAGAGGAAGTGGCCATTGCCCTAGCCATACTCAGTAGAGGTTACAACAGAATTATCAGCGACTCCAAACCAGCAATTAGGAACTACACAAGAGTGTGGATCTCGAGCGAAGCGGCCAGGATCCTAACTAGCAAGGCGGCGGACTTCAAGAATGGAGCCATTACACCAAAGTACCTGAAGTGGATTCCGGCGCACATGGGAGAAAATGAAGAGGAGCCGGACTGCCCCCCAAATTGGAATGAGAAGGCTCACCTCGCTGCGCGCGAACTGACTATCCGCGGCTGGGAACACCCATCTCTCAACTCCGGGGCTGCAGACATAGCTCAAAATGACAAGGACAGGCTGCTCACATTTCACGATATATTAACACACTACAAGAAGCAGAGAAGTACACCCACCACCCCACGAAAAGCTAGATAGGTCACAAGAAGTAGACTGGAGACGTCTCCAAACCAGAACCTACCAAAACCCAGTACACCTCAACCGCATTTACCCCAAGCAATTCCCCGATCCTGGTTGTAGCCTATGTAAGCATGAATACGCAGACATAGAACATATCCTATGGAAACGCGCACATATCACGAACATCATTGCCCATAATAACCCGGACCTCCTTGAGGAGCGGTGGCGCGATGCGCTGGCCAGCTCAGAACTGCAAGACCAAGTTTGGGCCATCCAGGAGGCCCGGGAGACAGCGGAAAGGCTAAACCTCACCGCGAGCACCCGGGTGGCCTAGGCCAGGCCGCCAATCTGCAGCTTCTTTAAAAGTTTTGTCCATCCATATCTCTCACGTCTTGCGAGGGGAAACTCGTGGAGCACGTGGTACTGGCTAGAATAACCAGCTACATCGAGAACCAGGACGCGCTCCTACTCACAATGATGGGCTTCAGAAAAAAAAACCTTAATGCAGGATGTAATGTTGTAGTTAAAATATCCGATTGTAGAAGCTCCGGGAAGATCAACAGAGGCTATTCTAGGGTTGATGTAAAGAAGGCCTTCGACGCGTGTGCGGTACGACAGGTTTGAAGCGAAACTCGGTGTAGCGGAAAAAGGCCGCCAGGGGGCCAAGGAGCGAAAGCGCACCGCTCATGGGCTCCTGCTTTTAAGCTGTTTTTCGTTGTCACAGCAGGGCAATTTCTTGACTTTTTGTGCTGGCCGGTTCGGCAAGTTGCAGGGAACAGACTGAGACTTCCCGTCAAGCGGTGAGTGAAAGTATATTACCGCTATCGGACTCAACCTCTCGAGGCTGCTACACTACGAACTAACCCTAACCCGTGACGGAACGCGAGGGAGGACATCCGCGTCTCGCGCCTGTGGCCTGCGTTGCATGCGCGCCCGCAGAACGCGCACGCACCAGCGTCTCTCACCGGTGGGCCAGCGTCGCATGTGCACGGCTCCTGGACAACAGAGTCGCACCCTTGTGTCGGCGCGAAAGCATAGAGGGTAACGCTACCTGCAATCAGCAACCTATACTTTTGAGGAAGAAATGGCTGATCAAGTAGGAGAGCAGACGACATCGATGCAAACCGACTTGCCGGGCGAGCGTTCCCGTTCCCATGCTGGGATGGGCCTACGATGCCAACAGCGGGAAAACAACCGAGAACGAACACATTGAATGGCTGCAAGTTGGACGCAGGAGAAAACAAACCTCAGAGCCAACAAAACCTTCCCAAGAAAAGTCAGCACAGCTGGATAAGCCCACACCACAAGCGCCAAAGCAACGAAGCCTGAAGTTGCCAGCTTTCCCAACGGACGACTTCAGAATCACCTAGACACCGCAAGCTGGCCTTCACTTATCGAAATGGAACCTCACTGCAATTACCCACGCCATCGGAAGATCCAGCTGTCTTACGCGACAGGATTTCTATGACAACGTTAGAGTGCAAATGCCGAAAATTGAAAACATCATCGTTGCAAGCACTGCCGACACGGAACGCGCAACCAGACTCAAAAACATCACCACCATCGAGTTAGGAGGCACCATTTTTAATGTGAACGCGCACGTGAGACATCCCGATGACGTCTGTGGAGGTGTGATCTATGGACTCCTCCCAGTTAATAGCAGTGCCGCAATTGTATCTGGTCTCAGAGTCAACCCGCGTTACACGGTATTCGGCGCACGTATGATCGGTCGATCTTCCACCGCTGTCATTACTTTTGACGGGCCGCACGTCCCGTACTACATCACCTACCAAAGTGGGGACTACCGCTGCAAACCGTATCGAAAGTCTGTGCAGTACTGCCGGAATTGTGGTGCCATTGGGCACAGACAAGACATATGCCCCAGCCCAGAGAAACCTTCTGTTACAAGTGCGGCCAAGACGTCGTTAGCGAAGCCCACGATTGCTTGCCTAAATGCAAGATATGCGAACAGGCACACGAGACTGCAGTAAAGAGTGCAAAAAGAAGCTACGACCGAGCCCACCGCCTTACCAAGTGAGACAGCAGCAACTCATTAAGGCAAAAGCCCGAGAGTGTCCTTGGAATCCAAGCTGCGACGAATTTCCCGAGCTCAAACCCGCCTACCGCCTCGGGCAGCCCACCGCAAGGCCAGCCTGGCTCAAGCAGCCCAATCCTGCGATCGCGGTCCAGGTCTCGCACAAGATCCCGGTCGCGCTCTCGCTCACGTTCTGTCCAGCGAATAAGCTATGCCGATGCGGCGCAGGGCGACTCGAAGTCCCACCACAAGCACACTTTGGTATCACCTGCAGAAACCACTGCAGTTAAGGCTCTGGAAACAGGGTCTGGACCAACAGAAAATGCTACAGAGTCATCGCGACAAGATCCAAACCAAGGTGCCATCGTCGATAAGCTCGCAAAGCTCTGCAAAGAACAGGAAGAAATCATTAAGAAGCAGAATGAAAACATAGAGAAGCTCACTCGGCTATTTCAAGAACAGCTCCTATACATCTGAATGGAGCGAGCGCTGTAGCGCCATCTCGTATTTTAATTCGTCAACTATGCAGCGTTAGCGCCATCTACTGATATCCCGTCACAATAGCCTTTACCATTTATCGCTATGGATGGATGGATGGATGGATATTAGTTAGTTAGTTAGTTAGTTATGTAGGGTTTAGTGGCGCAAAAGCAGCTAAGGCTATGCTGCGCCAGCCACATGGTGAGAAAAATAAAGCTGAAACCCTTTAGTGAACTGAGTGTATATTCTGTAGTAAAAGTTTGGTATAAACCAATTTCCTCTCGGAAAGCCATACCGTCACTCACAAGAAATTGTACCTCGTCTTCCATGTGATTTAGCCTACCTATCATGACCATAAATACGAGTGCGCGGTCAGAGACGATTGGTGGAATAAGATGAATAATGTTGCGCGGCTGTATAGAGGCCTAAAATTATTCGTATAATGTATGTACTGTTAAGGTACTATAGTACTCACCACAGTACTATTACAATTATGGACATGATACATGGGGTTGGTCAATGGGTATGGTCGTTGCGCGAGGTGGTTTAGCCAAAATGTAAAGGAATGGCTCCAGCACTTTCGCCTTACCTGTGTCCTTGTGCGCAAGGATCAGGAGGCAAGTGCTCTTTTCAGAAGACGCTGTCACAGCAGTGGCCTGTCAGAAGAGGCCGTGTTGTGGCCACACAGGTTCGTAAATCTTGAGTATCTACCGTGTAGCTACGACGCTATGCTTATAGCTTGTTTAGAAATTTTGCGTCATCCAGGAAGTTAACGACGTTCGTTAGGGGTATTAGTGCATCATCTCCTAGGATGAACATGGGGTGACGTGGAATGCGTAACTTGTACAATGCGTGAAAATGTTTTCTTCGATATGTTTCTAAATGTGGGCATGTAAGCAAGATGTGTAACACTGTTAGAGGTTCATCGCATTTATCACATGTTGGTTGTTGTTCTTGCTTTAAAAGGTAATTATGGGTGATATGCGTGTGACCAATTCGAAGACGGCAGAGGATAACTTCGATAAAACGTTCTTGGTGGTAACAGGACTTCCATTCACTTAGGAATGGTTTGATTAGTTGGAGTTTATTGTTGCCTATAGTGTTCCATTCCCGTTGCCACTTGAATGTTAACGCTGTACGAATGGCGCGGATACTGTCCCTAACTGGAACACTTACTTTCGAGATACTAAGGTGTTTTTGCTGCTGCTGCGCATTGATCTGCCCTTTCATTTCCGTGTATGCCAACGTGACTTGGGACCCAGCAAAACCGGATTGTTTGTCCTTCACTCAGACGCGATAATATGCTTAAAATGTCGCCAATGAGGGGTTCGTATTGAGAGCGTATATGGAGGGCCTTCAATGCACTTAGGGAATCCGTGAAAATGATTGTTTTCTCGTAGTTTGAGCTTTCAATTCTTTTTACTGCCATCCACAGGGCGTAACACTCAGCCGTAAAAACTGAAACGAACTGTGGTAGTCTGACCGTTCGTTCCCACGCACCTTCAACGACACTGCTTCCGACATAACTAGCCGTCTTGGAGCCATCGGTGTAAAGTTCTGTATAAGTGTTGTATCTTTCTTGAACGGTGCGAAATTCTTGCAATATGTGTTCACGTGATGTTTCCGCATATGGCATTGGAAGTGCAGATCCTACAGACCCCGACTAGCAAACCTGCAAGAATATATAAAGACTAAGCAACCATATCTTATTGCCCTCCAGGAGACCAACACCGAAAAAGTCAGGCTCTCCGGATACAAGACTCTCCCTATCACAAGAAGAACGGCCACGCTTCTGAAGAAAAACTTCACTGCCCAAGAGCACAAGACAGAAGGTACCACGGTAGAGCACAACATTGTGGAAGTCATACCCGACCGCAAGTCCCATCAAAGCCTCTATATCACTAACGTATACAGTCCTCCGAAAGACCAGCTCGCTGACTACGATTACTTTATCCGCGAACTCAGAAGACGTACGAAAGGTCATCAGCTCGTAGTCGTAGGGGACTTTAATGCACCTCACGCGGCCTGGGGCTATACCACCACCACCAAGAAAGGCACGAGAGTCCATGACACCGCTCAGCAGCATGGCCTCACGCTATGGAACGATTCGCTCCAGCCCACGAGAGTAGGCAACAGCGTCTCAAGAGACACCACTCCTGACCTCATGTTTACCCGCGATGTCAAAAGGGTGGAATGGACATGCCTCCCCGAGACCCTTGGGAGCGACCACCACATCATTCAGCTCGACATCAACCATGCACGTCGACCAGTCAAGACTGGCACAGCGACACTGACGGAATGGAACGCCTTCAGAAGCGAGCTTGATCACGACACCGCTATAAAGGACATCTGCGTCCGGCTCAAAAATGTGGTCTGTACAGCCGAACGGTACACCAATGTCATCCAACTTAACGAAGATAAGCCCGCCGTGGACAGTCACCTTCTGCACCTCTGGGAGGCCAGACGGGCCTTACTCAAGCGATGGAAGAGGCAGAAACTCAAGAGAAAACTCAAGCACAGAATTGCCTCTTTGACAGCACAGGCCCAAGAGTATGCGGAACACCTTGCGAGACAAAACTGGCGCGCGTTCTGCGATCAGCTCCAGGGTACCCTCAGCACCAAGAAAACGTGGCACCTTTTGCGCGCGCTCCTCGATGATGGTCCCACCAAGACACATCAACGGGAGCACATCCGTCTTCTCACGCACAACTACGACGGCTCGGAGGAAGACTTACTCAAGAAGCTATGCGAAAAGCTCCACGGGCCCACCCAACCAGCGACGACTCTGCCATCATTTAAGGAATATGAAGAATGCTGACCTAGACCGGCCTTTTACACTGGCAGAGCTCCACGGAGCCATCGCTAAGCTTGCGCGAAACACGAGCCCGGGCAAAGACAGGATAGTCAACAAGCACCTCCGACAGCTACCCAATAAGGTCTTGACAGCTCTCCTCCCGTACTATAACGAGTGCTGGGACAAAGGAGAACTACCCGCCTCGTGGAAGCACTCGGAGGTGATCATGATACCAAAGCCCAACAAACCCATTACCCTTGAGAATCTACGACCAATTTCCCTCACCTCGTGCGTCGGCAAGCTGTTTGAGCATATGGTACACGACTGCCTTACATCGCACCTCGAAGACAATGGGCACTACCCGGACACCATGTTCGGCTTCCACCAGCTTCTCTCCAACCAAGATATCCTTCTCCTTCTCAAGGGGGAGCTGAATGACCACATGAGCAAAAACTGCAAGTCATCGATCCTTACCATTGACGTTAAAAGTGCTTTTGACAACGTGAGCCACGAAGCGATACTCCGAAATCTTGAATCCACTGGCTGCGGTTCGAAGACCTATGGTTATGTCCGCAATTTCCCCACCGGTCGGACCGCCACGGTAGGAATATCACACTTACGCAGCAAGGAACTTAGGCTACCAGACAAGGGCACGCCGCAAGGCTCCGTCGTATCGCCCCTGCTATGCAACGTGGCGCTCCTGAAGCTTCCGCGACTCCTCGGAAGTATTCCTGGACTGCAGCACGCCATCTACGCGGATGATATTACGCTGTTGACGCGAGGCATGTGCACCGGAGAACAAGAAAGCTGTCTCCAGGAAGCTGTTGGAGTCGTCGAGAATTACCTTGACAGCTGCGGCCTCCACTGCGCACCCGAGAAGTGCGAACTACTCGTACTCAGGGACCGTACGAGGGGAAGACCACCCGCCTGCGAAGATCCGCACCCGTGCGTAACCCTTAACGGAGTTCAAATACCGAAAGTCGCGTCGCTTCGTGTGCTCGGCTTGCAACTATCTCGAGATGGATCGGGCGGTGCCACGCTTCCCCGGCTACAACGCACGATTTCACAACTGACTCATCTCATACGGAGGGTGACGAACCGACGCAGCGGCCTCAAGGAACAGGATACGCTGAGCGTAGTCCAAGCTCTTTTAATAAGCAGGATTACATACGGAACTCCGTACCTCGCGCTCAAAGCTTCTGAAATTGACAGTTTAAATGTGCTCATCCGCAAGGCTACGAAGCTCGCCATTGGACTACCGCCCGTAGCTTCAACTACTCGACTCCTCAGAATGTATGTGCACAACACGTGGCAAGAGCTGGCGGAAGCGCATCATATAAACCAACTTGAGAGGCTGAAGCTTACATCGACAGGCAGATCAGTCCTTGCTCGCCTCAGCTACGGAGAGCGCTACATCTGCGATGCCGATCGCAAGGTCAAGATACCGCCGTGTTTGCGAGAAACCCTGAGCATCGACAAACTACCGCGTAACATGCATCCTGAGCATCATCGGAAGCGCCGGCTCGATCGAGTCGACGCCATCCGAAGAAAATACACGCGCGATCCAGATGACCGCTATGTCGACGCGGCGAAATATCCACGCAGGAATGCGTACGCCTTGAGTGTCGTCGACTCAACATGCAAAGAGCTGGCGTCCGCCACCGTCAAAGTCCGGAACGCCGAGACGGCGGAAGAAGCGGCGATCGCACTCGCTACAACCACAAGCACAGACGCCATCGTAGTCTTCACGGACTCGCAAGCCGCAGTGCGCAACTACACGAGGGGTCGCATCTCGGTCGAAGCAGTCAAACTTCTAAACAACCGACGCACTCCGCTCCCTTACACCTACGTAAAGTGGGTCCCGGGTCATGAGGGGCTCGAGGGGAACGAAGCGGCTCACGCCGCGGCCCGCGGTCACGTCAACCGCGCCTCCCTTGCCTCCTCACAAGAACAGCGGTCGCTCGACGTTGAAGCAGAGCCAGAAAGCGTACCGATGACATATAACGCCATCCTCCAGCACTACCGCCTTGGACGACGAGTGTATCCGCCACCTCACCCGAAGTTGACAAAAGAGGAAAGTACCGCATTCCGAAGGCTTCAGAGCAATACGTACACACACGGCATCCTGTTATATCGCCTCTACCCAACGTGTTACACCTACAAATGCCCCATCTGCGATGTGCCAGACACACTGGCGCACCTACTGCTCGAGTGCCCGTGGCGCCAGGCAGACTGCGTAAGCAAGCCTGTAGCACCCGAAGACGTCAACCTCCTCGCTGAGACGTGGGAGGCCAGAATCGCCACCCGGGACTTGGATGACCAACGACGGTTCGTCACCAGAGCCCGGGATGCGATTGCGGCCAGAGGGTTCCTGGAATAAGGAATCCTCCCTCCAAGAGTGTTCTGAACACTGTCTCGAAAATAAATGTTTGTTTCTCTCTCTCTCGGTGTAGCGTTTACTCGAGTAAACGTTTGTTTGAAACGCAAAGACACGGGAGGCGGGACGCGTTGAAGACGCTTGCGCTCGGCTTCCTTGGCTTGCGTCTGTCTCGTCGGTGTTACCCGCGCACCGTCTCTATTCTCGAACGCGATCGGCGTTCTTGACTCGCACCTCGTCGGTGTCGTTGGTCTTCCACTGCCGACGCTTGCGTTCGGCTTCCTTGGCCCGCGCCTCGTCAGTTTTGCAGGCGTGACGTCGCCATTCGCGAACGCGATCTGCTTCGCTAACCCTCGCAACGCCGGCGACGGCCGAGTTAGGCCAAATCGCTTCGGCGCATGTTTCGGCGGGCGATGGAGCGTCGTCTTCCGGCGTCCTCTCCATCGCAGATAAACGAGCCGAGTGTTCACTCGATGTGCGCTCGAGCGTAGCGAGCGGTGAATAGGGTGAAGCGAGAGAGGTGACACGCGGCGAGCGCGTGGCAGGCGAGGGAGAGAGTGACGTCACCGCGCACTGCGAGGGGGGCGTGACCTACTTGGCACCGCTCCAACACCTGCGGCGAGGGGAGCGGCACGGAGACACGGACGGACAGTGTTACACAGGCTAGTCAAAGAGCTGCTTCGCATCTAATAGGAGAACCTGAAACAGCAGTCAAAAAAGTCGAATGCCATCTAGAGGAGCTAGTCTGCTCGGCGGGAAAGTCGGAGTTGTTCTACAGACCGACTCGCAGAGTTCGCATGCCAAGCAACTACATATGAGATCTCGCTTAGACAGGAAATAAAGTTAAGAACGGACGATGGACAACCAATTCCCAAGGTCGACAGGATCAGAGTGCTCGAGCCAAGGGCAACAACGGAGAAACCTCCAGGTGACTGGAAGGAACCGTAGCTCAAATAATGAAGGTAACGAACAGAATAGCAAATAAACACAGTGCTGTGACAGAGGAAAACATGATCAGGTTAATACAGGCCTTC
Organism: Hyalomma asiaticum; assembly: GCA_013339685.2. Taxonomy (NCBI): domain Eukaryota; kingdom Metazoa; phylum Arthropoda; class Arachnida; order Ixodida; family Ixodidae; genus Hyalomma; species Hyalomma asiaticum. Next base: position 52,618,950 of record CM023491.1, read on the forward strand.
CTAATGAGCAGAATAGCATACGTAGAGCTGTACTTGAAATGGTAGGTCGCTGAAAAGGTCAAGCTAGAATACCTCATTCTGAAACTATTGGAATTAGTCATAGAGCTACCGAATAACACCAGCACGGAAAATTAGTACAATGAGGTCTGTACATCACCATAGATGAGCTCATTCAAGCCAAGCGCACGACACAATGTGAACGTCTCTCTAAGACACGAGCAGGCAGGCATATCCTACAGCGACTACGCATAAGCTACCACACACAATAAGGCGTCAAGGTGGATATCCCGAGAAAGGCGAGGGAAACACTGATAATTCCTCCCATACCAAACAACATGCACCCTGAGCACAATAAGGACAGACGAGCGAAGAGGACGAAGGATACACAAAAGTTCGGCAATCACAAGGACGCAGTGTTCGTAGACGCAGCTCGATACAAACGCAGACGAGGATTTACCGCAGCCGTCCTCGATAGCGACAAAAGCTGAAGACGTGCGCGACGACACGCACCACAAGTAACGTGACAGTGAAAGAGGTAGCTATAGCGCTCGCTGTAGCTCAAACAAGTGAAACCGTGATAGCGACTCTCAGGCCTAAATTTTCCCAACGGCCGCATCTACCCGGAGGCACTATGCCTTATGCTTTCAGGAGGCCGAGCGCGAAAAAGATATATATACATTACATGGACACTCGCTCACGCCCTTACGGAGGACAGCAACAGCGGGGCGGTACATGTCGCGCCTCGTGGGCTTACAGACCGAGCAGCGATGTGAAATGCTGCCCCAGCGCGCTACGGATGTGACGACGCTGTCGACGAGTGGGAGTCGAACGACAGAATAACTAGGTACAACGATATCACAAAACGTTATATGTTACAGAGGGGCATATTCGTGGCAGCCCACTCAAAATTCACAAAAACGCAGTCCATCGAACGGCGGCGGTTACAAAATAGGACGTATTCGAATCCTGCATTCTCGCACATCATATACCCGGATATATATGAAACGTACAAATGTAATCCATGTCAATCCAGAGTCACTCTGGAGCACATATAGTGCCGAGGGATTAATGACAATCACGAGAACGTGGCCTCTAGTGACAGCCTTCGCGCACGCTGGGAAGCCGCGCTGCTCAGCCCCGCCCTCGAAGATCAACTGCGGGCCATCCAGCGGGCCGAGAAAGCCGCCGGGGCTCAAGGACTCCTGGCCGTCACGAAGGTGGGGCCATTGGCCCGCCCTACTCAATCGCCAGACTAAGAATAAAGTTATATGCTCCTCCTCCGATTGTACTCCCTTTTTGTGCTACTGTGCTGGGATTGAGTTACACGAACGTTTGCAAGGCCGTATGCTATCTTCTTCGTCACACAAAAAGAATTCAATGCTGATTAGCTTACCTTTTCTTTTAGTGCTTTCTAATCTTACTCTCGGTACTTGAGAATCAATTTCGCCAACCTTCGCTTCACGTTTTGTATTACTATTATTACTATTATTTTTATAGCTACAATATTTGCAGGAAGTTTTTCTTTGAACCTCATTTTATTTCAACCATAATATGTTTTTTTTTTGTCTTGTCTATTAGTCCTCCTCGTCAAAATAAACCTCTCGGTTCGTGGCCGATCCCCTCGGTGAGTTGCACCAAAGCTTCAAAGGAACAATCAACCAACCAACCAACCATGAAACCTGCCAACATCATCCCGCAAAGTTATGCGTTTGACGATAGCTGCGCACCACGACAGCATGTCGCTGTCATGGCGCGATGATATAGTGTAGTGTACAAAGGGCGTGCGACGGCGTCAATCCGAGGCTGGGCGTGCCGGCTGTGGTACGACGCTAGCGTCTTTACGCTGAGCTCAGCGCGATACATTGAGAAGCGTTCGCTGGACCTCGCAGTGCTTTGCGAAGCGTTTCGCCAAGCCTCGGACCACAGCGAAACTTCCTCCACTAGTGCAAGCGTCACTAAATTTTGGGCATAATTGTCGTTCATCTAGGCACACGTACCAACAGTGCACGCTCCTAAGTCTCATTAGGGGCGTTCCAGTTTGAGATGTAAGAGCAAATAAGCTTTTTTTCGTGAAGCCCATTGCTGCGGCTGAGAAGTTAGTTTAAGTGGCCGCTATGGGTGTTGGTCGATGCCTAGATAATGTCGATGCCTCGCATAATGTGTTTGAAAACGGTCTGGAAATGTCCTTTTAAGAGGAACTACTGATTTTCAGCGAGCAATAAAGTGGCCCCTCTGAACCCTGTTGATATGACGAGCTTCCCAACTCTTTCGCGCGCATTGTTGTGATTGTGGTTTCCGAGCAACCGTACCCGCCTCGTCGGGACGTCCCCTTGGCGCCGGACAGCACGCATGGCCAAACGAGAGCCCATCCATCACTAATCCTTAAAGTGTCCGTGCGTGCCAAGCAAATGTGCAGTGTGAAAACTTTAAGGACCGGGACAGTCCGCTGAAGCACCCGCATGGGGTGACCAGCATCAGAGGCACACGCGCCGCACATGTTCACACGGAACGAATGGACATGCCGACGCGCAACAAAAGGCGACGCCGTCTTTTTACTTTGAGTGGTTGGTATCCGTTGTAGCGGGTTCTACGAAGGAACAGTAGCAGCCCCCTGTATGAAGACTGTATATATTTACTTTGGTGAATGTCTCTTCCCTTTTCCTTTTCTTCGATCAGTAACAAAAATTCAGTCTGCGAGACGCTTGGAGCTTACGAAATATCTTGTCGTGTGTGTATCTGTTTCAATGAAAGCCTGTAATCACAACAAAGTTCAATATTCGCTGGTGCCGAAACCCAGCATTTGGGTCTTAAACAAGATGGACATCGACAAGATCAAGCGCTAAATGGCCCTGGTGTGAACGTTCACAACAAAGCTGCTCAACGACATCGCCGCCACAGACGACAGAACATGAGTCGGTGAGCAAGAAGAAAAGATCAATCTCCTACCGCTTACAGAAGACTCGCTCAAAGAACTGGACAGGGAGATAAAAAACGGCGTTGATGATGACGCACTGGAGGGGGAATTTGGATGCTTCGAAATATACAAAGAAAGGATCTGCGTAGCAGAAACAAAGGTAGAGCGCATGCTACGCGACCTTTTCCGAAACACTTCAGCAGTAGCTGCTTTGTTAGGTCGCACCTCAGCTCCTCAAAAAGGGGAATCTAACCTTCAAATCTCGCAACTAACCCCAACCGTAAAGCTGCCTAAGCTAGAAATAGCAAAGTTCAGTGGTGAGCTTCGACATTGGCAATGATATTGGAGCCAATTTGATTGGACGATCAGCGTTAACCAGAACCTGTCAAAAGTCGACAAATTCAAGTATCTCAACAAACACCTCACAGGAAACGCGGCGACCGCCTTAGCAGGACTTGATTTATCGGAGGGTAATTGTGAAGTTGCGTTCTCGCTATTAAAAGAAAGCTTCGGCCGGAAACGAGTCATCATCGAGGACCACATGACATGTTTGCTCAGCATAAGGCCAGTACTTGACTAACAAAACCTCAGCCGATCTCGCAGCCTCGTTGACAAAGTAGAGATGGGTGTAAGGAGTCTAACTTCCCTAGGAGTAAGTGTTAGCACTTACGGGACGTTGTTGCCTACAGCCGTAAGGGAAGCGCTGCCTACGGACCTTCGTCTCGAATACTGCGGAAAGAAAGCGCGACTGACGGGAAGGAGCTCGAAGCTTTTCTATACTTTTTGAGAACAGAGGTGGGAACGTGGGAAGTGACACAGCGGGCCGAGGAACCGAGGGACAAGCCTGTCGTGTAAGCTACAGGAAGTCGGAAGAGCACCTTTAATGCGCCAGAAACGCCTTCAGCTGCGGCGTTGCACAAAATGGCTAATGACAGCACAGGATATAAGTTCTGTTCTTCGGCCCGTCACGAAACCGGCGACTGTGATGCAAAGTTGCCAACAGACATGAGAGAAATGGTGAAGCGGGAAAATCGGTGTTTATGGAATATAAGTCGAGGGAATGTTGTAAAGCAAAAGGCTCAAGTGCGCCAACTGTAGCGGGAGACACTTGACAACTACGTGTGACCCTAACTTCAGAAGACACGGTAGCAATGACGAACGCCATGCACCATCATCAGCGATTCTGTAAGCCGCTGTGTTCAAGTATTCTCTGGGCACAGTAGAGAACTCGACGGGCAATCAAGAGCAGCTGGTTCTTTTGCATCCAGCCCGAGCTTGGGCTGAAGGACCGCATCTCCTCGATGGTGGCAGTCAGAGAACTTTCATAATCACAGCTTATCCGAAAGGGTGCGGTTAAATACACTTGGAGAAGAGGAGCTTAGGAACTATACGTTAGGTGACGAGTCGGCTATAACACGCACTGAAACGCGTCGTTTGCAACTGTGGCTCCAAAGTCAGCACGGCCGAAAAAGAGTGCGAGGGGAAGCCCTGGAACTTCCCATTATCTGCGTAGATATTACGACTGCTCCATCAAATTCAGTCCTGCTTGAACTTTCGAAATTGGATTAACAAGTGGCAGACGTTTCACAAAGCGGGAAAAGTGACAACATTGACGTTTTGATCGGTACTGATCATTACTTGGAAATAGTCACGGGATTTACCAACCGTCTGACACCCAAGCTGATGGCAGCAGAGACTATATTAGGATGGACAGGTCAGGGCCAGGTCAGCACAAGAAAGTTGACGGCGCTCTCTTCCGCGGCTGCCGGCGTAATGCGAGTGGGAGTGTGCGAACTGACTGACAAAGATATATCAGCACCTCTTAGGTCTTTATGGAGCTAGAGCATATTGGCATAAAGGAACAAGACCCAGTGCGCCAAGAAAATGCAGTCATTTAGAACTGCAAAGGAACCGTCAAGATTGAAAACGGCATATACCAGATTTCCTTTCCCTGGAAGCCAATGGTCGACGATCTTGACGGCAATTACGAGTGTGCTGCAAGACGTCAGAAATCACAGAAAAAGCGACTTCGAAAGGAGATTCGATAATCACAGAATAAGAAGATTCCGTCCGATAGTACATTGAAAAGGGCCACGCCGAGCCAGTCAGCGAGTATTTATTTATTTATTTATTTATTTATTTATTTGTTTTACATACTGCAGCCCTGTAAAAGGGCTATTGCAGGAGTGGGATTATACAGCGCAAAAAAATCGCAACAGAAAAGATACATGAGAAGTAACAACAAAATAACAATAAAACATTTATAACAGCAAAGGAATTAAGCTTTAGTTATGTAATGATTTTCAACAAGAATTGTCACATAATCATTCAGGGGGAGTGATCGAATGTGACCCAGGTATGGAATTCCATAATTCTATTGTGCGGGGAAAGAAACTATACTTAAATGTATCTGTGCGTGCAAAAAATGTAGCGAGATTGAGCAATCCGAAGTTTCCACTGTATTGCATGCCACATCAAGCAGCGCGTGAAGAAAGGCAGACAGGAATTGTCAGGGTCGTGTTCGACGCATCATCATGTGCCAAGAATTGATGATATATGTTGTTTTATGGCGCAAGGGCCAGGCTTGGCCAAAGAGCGCCAGTTCTAATTATAATGGATGATGTTGAATTTAAAATTTCCTAAAGGTGCTTATGATACTTGGCTGTAAAGGGGCGTAAAAGCACTGTACAATGAGATGTAATATGGCTGTAAATTGGCCTAAAACACGTTGCTGTAGAGAAGCGTAAAACATATAAATCAGATAAAATTATGGCAGTGATGCGCAGGATGGCCTGTGGTTTTCAAAAAAGTCAGTGTGATGGCGATGATAGGATGTTGGCACAAAATAGCACAGATGCCTACTCAAAGCCTTTGCGCCCAAAGGCCAGGAGGCATGTGCTGTATTCAAAATCTGCTACCGCAGCAACAGCCTCTGTCAGGAGGCCGTGCTACGTGTGTCCAGGGTATATGACATGAAAACTATGTACATCATTTAAAAATTTCATTACAGATTCACAGTTAAAAAGCGGTTCCTGGCCTAAAAACATGCAAGGGTGTAGCGGAAGATTGTGCGGGAACGCTGATGGGAAGTGTTTTCTCCTGAGGGAATTAAGTTGGAGGCATTCTACAAGGATATGGAGCACAGTAAGGGGTTCGCCACAGTTCTCACATATTGGATGATCACCACCGGATAGGAGGCATGAGTGTGTGCTGTGTGTGTGTCCTATCCTAAGTCTGGAGAATGTAACTTGTGTATGGCGTGACTTTGACACAGCAGGCCAATGTCCAATATACGGCTTGATAACATGTAGTTTATTTTGCGCTTGCTTATCCCATAAGCGCTGCCAGTGCACCCTCAGCTTTTTCCTCAGAGAGGGTTTAAGGTCCGTTATAGGTACACCTATGGATGAGTCGAAAGTATCTGAGTGAGCAGATATGGCTAGCCTGTCGGCCAGCTCATTGCCCTCAATCTCTCGGTGACCTGGCACCCAGCACAATACGATTTCCTGTTTGGCGGCATACGCTGTACATAACAATGAATATAAAGATATGATCATAGGATTTTTGTTCTTGCTATGAGTTTTCAATGCTTTCAGGACACTTAATGAATCTGTGTAGATAACTGCCTTGGGGATGCATAATTCTTTAATGTGTTTAATAGTGACCAGTATAGCATATGCTTCTGCAGTGAAAATGCTTGTGTTTGGGTGCAAAACACCGGTATTCGAAAATGATGGGCCGACGGCTGCATAAGACACGCCAGCGTGGGACTTAGACGCATCCGTAAAGAATTCAGGAGAAGCGTATTTATGGTGTAATTCAAGGAAGTACATCCGGATGTGAGCCAGAGGTGCGTGCTTTGTAACATTTAAGAAAGAATCATCACATTGTATACTGTGCCACTGCCATGGCGGAAGCTGCACTGCAGAAGCCATAACATTTTGCTCGTCGAGCGCGACACCCATTTCTTCAGCAAGCCCTCTTACTCGAAGTGAGTAGGGCTCTCTCACTGATGGACGGTTCTGGAAGAGTTGGGAGCTGGAGACATTGTTTATAGTGCTGTACACTGGGTGTTCGTGGTTCGCGTTTACCTTAAGGAAATACGCAAACGATAGGTAAGCTCTCTGCAAATGGAGCGACCACTCGTTGCATTCTACATACAGGCTTTCCACGGGGCTTGTACGAAAAGCACCCGTAGAAAGACGAATCCCTAGATGATGGATGGGGTCCAGTATTTTCAAGGCACTCTGTGTTGCAGAATTATAAACTATGGCCCCGTAGTCTAGGCGTGACTGCACAAGGCTCTTGTACAGATTCAGCAAGCACCTTGTGTCGCTACCCCACGAAGTATATGACAACACCTTTAAGACATTCATAGTCCTCATGCACCTGTTTTTTAGATGTTTTATATATGGGACAAATGTAAGTTTTCTATCCAGGATTACCCCCAAAAATTTTTGTTCCGTTCTTACAGCTACACGTTGGCCGTGTAATTCAACGTTGGGGTCAGGGTGGAGGCCTTTCTTACGGGAAAACAAAATGCAGGTGGTCTTTTGTGGGTTTAGCCTAAAGCCATTTTCATCTGCCCATGTGCCAAGAATTGGCTCTCTCTGAACGATGTTTTGGAAAGTGACCCAAAGCTAAATCCGGAGCTAACGGATATCCTGATGAAGTTCCGCGCATAAAACATTGCCCTCGTTACTGACATTGAAAAGGCCTTTCCTGTCTGATAACGACCGGAACGCTGTGCGGTCGCCCTATTATGCTACAACACCGAAAAAAGGCGAACTTCCAGCACTGCTAACATATCTGATGACTTGCGTGCCGTTTCATCGTACGTCAAGCCCATTTCCCTAGTCAGCAACTTGTCAGCATTACCTTGAATGCCTGCCGGAACAGTATAGTAAGACAAGCAGTATCCTACGCGAGGATTTGTACGTTCACGACCTCGCAACCAGAGTTGACAGCGTTGTCAAAGGTAAAGTGCTGCGCCAAAAGTCGCAGGCAACACTGGCACAAGCAGGAAGGCAGGTGCACAAGTGGATGTCAAACAATAGAGATCTGATCCACTTCTAGAAGCGCGGGGACGTAGGAAGAAAGGGCACTGACGCTTGTCATGATGCCGTTACAAAGGTATTATGAGTCGGTTGGAGTGCTCATAGTGACCACATTACTCCTCGAGTTCGTTTCCATAAGAGCTGAAAACGAAAAATTTCCGCTGCAAGTATAGGCAAGAATTTTCGATCCGTTTATATTCATTGCACCCGCAACACTGTACGTAAGGATATTGTTCCAACGGTTGTGGGAGATGGGAGCAAAGTGGGAGGACACTTTGCCGAAAACACTGCAAGCTGTGTTGAACAGCTCGTATAGGGAGCTCCCTTCCACCATAGAGTTCTCAATGCCGAGAATGATAATGAAAGATTCCATAAGCACGACAAGTTGTATGCATAAACAACTCTTTCTCCAGTGTGCAACCTGTGCTATGTGGAGTGCCGCAAGGCAGTATATTGGGACCACTATTATTTAACTTATATCTCAACGATATTATAATTATTTCCAACGAGGCCAAGTATATCATATATGCCGATGATACCAGTATATTCTATTCAGGGCATGACATTAACGAGCTTATAATAACTTGTAACAAAACAATGAAAACGCTAGAAAGATGGTCAGCAGCAAATGTTATGCGTATTAACGAAAACAAAACAAAAGCTGTTATATTTCGAGCTAAGAACAAAAAAATTCCATCTCACCAAGATATAATACTGAGTACTCGCAAAATTGAGATTGCTGACAATTTTAAATGTCTTGGCACAATTTTTTCCGAGAACATGATCTGGGATTATCATGTGGGATATGTCTTGCAAAAACTAGCTCAGGTGACAGGTGTAATCGGTCGAATTCGGTATTTGCTTCGAAAAAAAATTAAGCTTTTGCTATATCATTCACTTTTTAACTCTCATTTAAACTATTGTCAATTGGTGCGGGGTACAACGACGGCTACTAATGCTGATAAAATATACATGCTTCAGAAAAAACGTATTAGGCATATATTCAATGCTCATTTTGTGGCATCCACTATACCCTTATTTCGTAGCTCAGGAATAATTAAGGTAGACCAGCTATATAATTATGCATTAAGCCGAAAATTCAGGTCAGAAACTATTAGGCACATAAAAAATCTACGCAGTCTGGCCAATCTGCGTGCAAGGAATCTAAACTACCCCACCCGTCATGGAGAGAAATGAGAGGTTGATAAAACACGGTTAAACTCCGGCAAACGGCGTTTATCTTACACTCTTCCAGCTCTTCTGAATTATTGTGACCTAAAAGGTTTTGACTTATTCAACTGCTCATACCACGACATCCATGAATTATTTGCAACAATATAATACTTGATCTTCAAATCAATAGTACATTCAGTTACATATTTTTCTCTCAGTCCCAAATCAAAACTCTTAGATATGTATTTGCTTTTTTCACTTGAATGTAGATACTTCTAGGGTTGTAATCTATATAATGTATAAGGCTGTAATCGATATAATGTCCTTTTATGCAGTGTATATGTCTTATATTTTATTTCTGGATGACAATCGCGTTATCATGTTTGTTTTCTACACAGTGTAATAATTTAGTTTTGAATCTGTGGTTCGTATATGTATTAAAATCATAATTACAATATGTACGCCCGGTCATGGCGCACTGCCCGTGAGGTGCCATATCGCCATGTTTACCGCGGTGCTGCTACCGCTCCGACATTTAGGGGCGAAGCTCCTTAAGGCGTGGGTCGGTCGTCCCCGATGTATGTAGTTGTAGTAGTAGTAGTAGGTAGCCACCTGTAGTTTAGTTCTTGGAGCGTTCACTAGATGGCGGTATGTGTCTGGGTGTTGGACTGTGTGCGAGGTGCGTCTCGTGCGGTTAACCAACTTGCCCATCGGTAGCGAGATATTTCCTGAAGCAGATAAGAGGTGGCGCTAGCTGCGTGACGGACTGTGGCGGTGCGCGGAGGCGGCATATTTGAACGCCAAAGTGAAAAGATGCGAGATGTTATAAGACTAGATGGCGGTACTTGTAGTTGATGATGAAACTTTTAATTGTGGGGCGAATTGCACGGAAGAGTTTCACGGTTTACCGATGATTCCTTCCGGAGCTTCGCCCCACTCATCATCATTCACCCCGTGAATATGCTGTGATTTTTTTTACTGTATATTTATTTTCTGCATTCTTTTTTTTGCATGGGACTGTGAACTAGTCAAGCTGTCTAACACAGCTTTTTTTAACAGTCCTTTCTTTCTGTACGACAGAATGGAAAATAAACTTTGACTTTGACTTTGACATATAAAGTGCTGCGTGTTTTCTACAACGCTAAGCCAAAAGCAATGTCGCCACTCGGAATGATTAACGAGGGCTTGATCATGGCCATATCGGCAGTAGCACCTTTGAAATGCCTCTCCCTACCTCGACTAGAGGTGATGGGAGCCCTTATCGGCGCCAGGCTCTGTCAATACGTCACCAAAGGTTTGGACCTACAGAACACTCCTACCTTCCTTTGGACGGACTCGACTGTGGATATGTATTGGATCAAGGGAAATGCAGCCAACTGGAAAACCTTCGTAGCAAACCGAGTCAGAGAATTGCAAGCACTGACAGACCTCAAGGACTGGAGACACTGACTGCCTCGGTGCAGACAACCCCGCTTACATCCAATTGTTCTACCCTGCAATCACCCCTTTACGTCCCTGCTCATAAGAAAACTCGAGAGTGCTACACTCAGGAGCACGTGATACACTAGGACAACTGCAAAAACGCTATTGGATCATCAGGGGATGTCAGGCCGTAAAGAAAGTTATCAGCCATGCATCATCTATCACAAGCAAAACTGCCCTGCAACCACCGAGCCAGTAGCGCCACTTTCATCGGACAGAGTGACAGCAGGAAACCCGTTCGACTCCGTTGGCATAGACTTCGCTGGGCCTTTGATTTATCAACAGTCGCGGCACGCTCGAAAATGTTACATCACCCTTTTCACCAATGCTGTAACATGCTCTGTCCACCTCGAACTGCATTCCTCCTGGCCTTTAAGCGTTTCGTGGCTTGTGGAGGAATCTGCTCAACGGTTCAAATCAGACAAAGCGCTCACATTCAAACGAGGCGGCAAAGGCCTGAAGATATTGCTAGCATTACAAGACAAGGAAGCACAGGCGTACTTCTCCGAAAAGCATATCGAATGGATGTTTATAGTTGTACGGGTAGCTTGGTGGGGCGGATTTTGGGTGCGGTTGGTGCGATCAGTGAAGGTAGCATTGCGAAAGGTGTTGGGTCGGATCAGTTTAAAAACAAACAAATGTTCTTTACGAAGTGGTGGGCGCGATAACCTCACGCCCCTTGATGTTCATGTATACACGGATGTAAAGGAGCCAGAAACGCTTCCACCTGCGCACTTCTTGGTAGGAAGAAAGCTTGCAACTCTACCTCCTCAACGCCTGACAGCGGAAACTCTCGACGGTAGTGTGCAGCTCGCACGACGATTCAAGTACAGAACTGCTATGGCTGAAGGCTTCTCTAGACGGTGGCGGAAGGAATACTTATTGTAGTGTCGCGAAGACCGCGTCGCGTAGAATATTTTCTTGTTCTTTTTTCTTTTTCGACTGCTTTCTTAGAAGGGTGCTCAAGCAAACGAGCCGGCGCACCGCAGGGAGTCTTCTTGACGACGTAGTACAGAGAACGAAGACCACGTGTGTGCGTCGCGGCCAGTTTCTGGAATGTGTTGTTTGTATTACTTTTGTAGGAAAGCCGGATGCACGCGATCACGAGGGCTCGCGTTGAGCATCGTTAACTTCGACCTGCCTGACTGGTCCCTGTAAGCCGTTTTCCTATTGGTGGGAGGCAGTGGTGTTCCGAGACGTTCGTGTTGCCGTGGGTGCTGAAAAGTGCTATTTAAGCGGCGACACTGGCCTTTTTTATTTTTTGGAGAGCGGACTAGGGGACCATGAGGCTCGAAACCACCGGGGACCAGTTCGGCAGGCCGACGGGGTATGATACCATTTTCTATGTTGTATAATTTTTGCCCTGTGCGTTTTCCAAATTCAAGATGTCTTAGCTAAATAAACCCCCCGATGAGTGCTCTCCCAATTCACTGTGTAGACTCCTCATCGCTTGCCTGCGCGGAGTGGCTCCCACGCCTCTTCATCTTCCTGACCTTCCGATGCGTCTAACATTAAGGGCCCCGACGTTTCGCTACAGGAGCATCGATCACATCAGATGTGCCTACATAGAGCATCGTGCGGCTTGAAGAAATACACTTTGGTACTTATAAAGGAAGACCACGTTATGCGACAAATGTGGCAGGTAGTCAGAGTATTAGGAGTGTTAACAATAGACACGAAAGGTTGCGGTCCTGAAGATTAGCAGAGTGGTGAAAGGGAGGTCAAGTGGCCTATACCATTCTTTATCCCCACGAGTTCGTGAACAACGAGCTTGACAGCTAGCTCATCCGGAGGACGTTGTAATTATGGTCTCCGGGAAACCGTACCCGTCTTGTAGAAACGTCGCCTTGGTGCTGGAAAACACGCATGGCTAAACGAGACGCCATCCAAAACTAAACTTTAATTTGTCCGTGAGTACCAAGCAAATGAGCAGTGTGACAACCTTAACGACCAGGACAGTCAGCGTGAAGCACCTGCGTGGGGTGACCAGCATCAAAAGCTACAGCGCCGTACCTGTTCAGATGGTGCGAATGGGCATGCCGGCCGGCAACAAATGGCGACGACGTCTTTTTGCTTTGAGTAGTCGATTTCCGTTTGCATGGGTTCTACGAAGGACATAAAGTAGCCCCTAGTATGGAGAGTGTATAGATTACCTTGATCGAATGTTTCTCCTTTTTTTTCCTTTCTTCGTTCAGTAACAAAAATTCAGTCTACGAGATATGCTTGGAGCATACAGACGTCTCTTGTCGTGTGTCTATCGGCTTCAGAGAAAGCCTGAAATCGCAATAATGTTCAATATTCGCTAGTGCCGAAACCCTGGACTTGCGACTTAAAGAAGATGGACATCGACAAGATCAAGCGCAAGAGGGTCCTGGTGCGAACGTCCACAACAAAGCTGCTGAATGACAGCGCCGCCACGGACGACAGAACATCAGTCGGGGAGCTAGAAGAAAAGACCAATCTTCTATCGCTTATAAAGGACTCGCTCAAAGAACTGGACCGGGAGATAAAAAACGGCGTTGATGATGACGCATTGGAAGAAGAATTTGCATGCTCCGGAACGTACAAAGAAAGGACCTTCGTAGCAGAAACAAAGTTACAGCCCATGCTACGCGACCTTTGCCGAAACACTTCAGCAGTAGCTGCTTCGTTAGGTCACACTCACCCTCCTCACAAAGGGAATCTAACTCTCACATCTCGCAACTATCCCCAACGGTAAAGCTGCCTAAGCTAGAAATCGCAAAATTCAACGGTGACCTTCGACATTGGCAAGGATTCTGGAGGCAGTTTGATTCCACAATCAGCGCTAACCAGAACATGTCAAAAGTCGACAAATTGAAGTATCTCAATAGTTACCTCACAGGAAAGACGGCAGCTGCCTTAGCGGGGCTTGATTTATCGGAGGGTAATTATGAAGTTGTGCTCTCGCTATTAAAGGAAAGCTTTGGCCGGAAACAAGTCATCGTCGAGGACCACATGACAAGTTAGCTGAACATAAAGCCAGTGCATGACTCACGAAACCTCAGCCAACTTGCAGGCTCGTTGATGAAGTGGAGACGGATGTAAGGAGTCTAACTTACCTAGGAGTAAGTGTTAGCACTTACGGGAGTTTGTTGCTTACAGTTTTAACGAAGGCGCTACCTGCTGACCTTCGTCTCGATTACTGCGGAAAAAAAGTGCGAGTGCCGAGAATGAGCTCGAAGCGCTTCTTTGCTTTTTGAGAACACAGGTGGAAGCGTGAGAAGAGACACAGCATGCCGAGGAACCGAAGAAAAAGCCTGTCGAGTCTGTTACAGGACGTCACAAGAGCACATTTGATGCGCCAGAAACGCCTTCAGCTGCGGCGTCGCACACAATGGCTAAGGACAGCACAGGACGCATGTTTTGTTATTCGGTCCGTCACAAAACCGGCGACTGTGATGCAAAGTTGTCAGCAGACAAGAAAGAAATGCTGAAGCGGGAAAATCGGTGTTTCTGGAATAGAAGTCGAGGGAATGTTGTAAAGGAAAGGGCTCAAGTGCGCCAATTGTAGCAGGAAACACTTGACAACTACGTGTGACCCTAACTTCAGAAGACACAGTAGCAATGACGAACGCCATGCACCATCATCAGCGATTCTGCCAACCGCGGTGTTCAAGTATTCCCTATGCACAGCAGAGAATTCGACGGGGAATGAAGGGCAGCAGGTTCTTTTACAAACAGCCCGAGCTTGCGCTGAAGGACCGCATCTCCTCGGTGGCGGCAGTCAGAGAACTTTCATAATTTCAGCTTATCTGAAAGGGTGCGGTTAAAACACTTCGGGAAGAGGAGCTTAGGACCTATGCCTTCGGTGACGAGTCGGCTATAACACGCACTAAAGGTCATCGTGTGGAGCTGTGGCTCCAAAGTCAGCACGACCGAAAAAGAGTGCGAGTGGAAGCCCTCGAACTTCCCTTTATCTGCGTAGATATTACGACTGCTCCATCAAATTCAGTCCTGCTTGAACTTTCGAAATTGGATTAACAAGTGGCAGACGTTTCCCAAAGCGGGAAAAGTGACAACATGGACGTTTTGATCGGTACTGGTCATTACTTGGAAATAGTCACGGGATTTACCAACCGTCTGACACCCAAACTGATGGCAGCAGAGACTATATTAGGATGGACAGTTCAGGGCCAGGTCGGCACAAGAAAGTCAACGGCGCTCTCTTCCGCGGCTGCCGGCGTAATGCGAGTGGGAGTGTGCGAACTGGCTGACAAAGATATATCAGCACCTCTTAGGTCTTTATGGAGCTAGAGCATATTGGCATAAAGGAACAAGACCCATTGCGCCAAGAAGAAGCAGTCATTCAGAACTGCAAAGGAACCGTCAAGATTGAGAACGGAAGATACAACGTCTCGTTCCCCTAAGATCCAGCGGTCGACGATCTTGACGGCAATTAAGAGTGTGCTCCAAGACGTCAGAAATCACAGAAAAAGCGACTTCGAAAGGAGATTAGATAATCACAGAATAAGAAGCTTCCGTCCGACAGTACATTGAAAAGGGCCACGCCGAACCAGTCAGCGAGGATCACAGCAATCCGAAGTTTCCACTCTATTGCATGCCGCATCAGGCAGTCCGTGAAGAAAGCCAGACAAGAAAAGTCAGGGTCGTGTTCGACGCATCATCATGTGCCAAGAATTGGCTCTCTCTGAACGATGTTTTGGAAAGTGACCCAAAGCTAAATCCGGAGCTAACGGATATCCTTATGAAGTTCCGCGCATAAAACATTGCCCTCGTTACTGACATTGAAAAGGCCTTTCCTGTCTGATAACGACCGGAACGCTGTGCAGTCGCCCTATTATGCTACAACGCCGAAAAAAGGCGAACTTCCAGCACTGGTAACATATCTGATGACTTGCGTGCCGTTCCATCTTACGTCAAGCCCGTTTCCCTAGTCAGCAACTTGTCAGCATTACCTTGAATGCATAGTAAGACACCCAGTATCCTCCGCGAGGATTTGTACTTTGACGACCTCGCAACCGGAGTTGACAACATTGTCAATGGTAAAATGCTGCGCCAACAGTCGCAGGGTACACTGTCACAAGCACGAAGGCGGGTGCACAAATGGATGTCGAACAATACAGATTTGATCAACTTCTAGAAGCGCGGGGACGTAGGAAGAAAGGGAACTGACGCTTGTCATGCTGCCGTTACAAAGTATTATGGGTGGGTTGGAATGCTCATAGTCACCACATTACTCCTCGAGTTCGTTTCCATAAGAGCTGATAACAAAAGATTTCCGCTGCAAGGATTGGCAAGAATTTTCGACCCATTTATATTCATTGCACCCGCAACACTGTACGTAAAGATATTGTTCCAACGGTTGCGGGAGATAGGAGCAAAGTGGGACGACACTTTGCCGAAAACACTGCAAGCTGTGTTGGACAGTTCGTATAGGGAGCTCCCTTCCACCATAGAGTTCTCAATGCCGAGAATGATAATGAAAGACTCCATAAGCACTGAGACAGAAAAAGTGCTGCGTATTTTCTACGACGCTAAGCCAAAAGCATATATCGTAGCAATGTCGCCACTCGGAATGATTAACGAGATCTTGATCATGATCATATGGCAGTAGCACCTTTGAAATACATCTCCCTACCTCGACTAGAGGTGATGGGGGCCCTTATCGGTGCCAGGCTCTGTCAATACTTCACCAAATGTTTGGACCTGCAGAACACTCCTACCATCCCTTGGACGGACTCGACTGTGGCTATGTATTGGATCAAGGGAAATGCAGCCAACTGGAAAACCTTCGTAGCAAACGGAGTCAGAGAATTGCAAGCACTGACAGACCTCAAGGACTGAAGACACTGACTGCCCCGATGCAGACAACTCCGCTGATCTAATCACCCGCGGAATTCTCCCATCAGTCTTATTGGAGAGCGAATTGTGGTGGAGCGGACCCCGTTGGCTTCACGAAGACAACGCGCATTGGTCAAAGATGAGTGAGCTGATCTTGAAAGTAGCAGACTGGCAAACAGAAGCGCGAAAGGTGACAGTATTGCCCGTAGTATCACTCCCATCTGCGACAGTGCTTAAAGCCGAATATTACAGCTCTTACAACAGAAAAGTCCGGATAACTGCGTTGGTGCGCCGCTTCGTTGACGACTGCCGCAATAAAGAGGAAAAGAAGAACGGCCCCTACATTTGGAATCGATGATCCGTGCTGAGTGATATTGGTTAGCTACAGCACAAAGAGGTGCTTTCAGCGCCGACAGCTCAAACTGGAAGGGCCGAAAACCTTTACTCTAGAGCTCTCCTGTTTCACCTTTCAACCGATACCTTGACGAAGATGGCTTCATGCGAGTTGGTGGACGATTGCCATTCAGTGACAACGAAGTTGACAATATACATCAAATTGTTCTACCCTGCAATCATCACTTTAGGTCGCTGCTCATAAGAACACTCGATTGATTTCATTGATTTATGGGGTTTAACGTCCCAAAACCAGCTCTGATTATGAGAGACGCCGTAGTGGACGTCTCCGGAAATTTCGACCACCTGGGGTTCTTTAACGTCCACTGACATCGCACAACACACCGGCCTCAACAGTTCGCCTCCATCTCAATGCAGCTGCCGCGGACGGGATTCGATCCCGCGACCTTCGGATCTGCAGCCGAGTGCCATAACCACTAGACCACCGTGGCGGCGCCCTCTTCCTCAGCTTCTGGCGTAATGCGAGTGCGAGTGAGCGAACTGATTGACAAGGAAATATCAGCACAGCTTACGCCTTTCTGGGAGCTGAAGTATACCGCTATAAAGGAACAAGACCAGTTGTGCCAAGAAGATGCAGTCATTCAGAACTACAAAGAAACCATGAATGTTGAGAACAGCAGATAGAAGCTTTCGTTCCCGTGGAAGCCAATCGTCGACAATCTTGACGGCAATTATGAGTGCGCTGCAACACGTCTGAGAACACAGACAAAGCGACTTCGAAAGGAGATTGGTTAATCACGGTATATGAAGCTTGCATCCGATAGTACATTTAAAAGGGCCACGCCGAGCCAGTCAGCGAGGATCACAGCAATCCGAAGTTTCCAGTCTACTGCATGCCACATCAAGCAGTTCGTGAAGAATCCATACATGAAAAGCCACGGTCATGTTCGACGCATCATGATGTGCCAAGAAATGGCTCTCTCTGAACGATGTTTTGGAGTGACGCAAAGCTAACTCAGGAGCTAACCGATATCCTGATGAAGTTACGCAATACAACATTGCCTTCGTTGCTGACACTGAAAAGGCCTTTCAGCAAATAGTTCTGTCTGTTAACGACCTGAACGCTGTGCGGTTGCTGTGGTATGCTGCGACGACTGATATAGGCGAACTTCCAGCACTCGTAACATATCTGATTTCTCTTGACAGCAACTTGTCAACATCACCTAGAAAGCCTGCCGGAACAGTATAGTAAGGCACCCAGTATCCAATGCGAGAATCTCTACGTTGACGACCTCGTAACCGGAGTTGACAGCATTGTCAGGGGTAAAGCGATGCGCCAACAGTCGAAAGATATACTGTCACAAGCGAGAATGAAGATGCACAAATGGATGTCGAACAAAAGAGATCTCATCAACTTATAGGAGAATGGGGACGTAGAAAGAAAGGGCACTGACGCTGGTCATGCTGCCATTACAAAGGTATTACGAGTTCGTTGTAATGCTCATACTGACCACTTTGAGTATAAGCTAACATCACTCCTCGAGTTCGTTTCCACAAGAGCTGACAACAAAAGATTTCTGCTGCAAGTATCGGCAAGAATTTTCGATCCCTTTCGATTCATTGCACCCGCAACACTATAGGTAAAGATATTGTTCCAACGGGTGTGGCAGATGGGAACGAAGTGGGACACTTTGCCGAAAACACTGAAAGCTGTGTAGGACAGCTCGTATAGAGAGCTCCCTTCAGTCAAAGAGGTCTCAATTCCCACTATGACAACGAAAGATTCCAGAAGCACTGAGACAGAAAAAGTGCTGCATATTTTCTACGACGCTAACCCAAAAGCCTACGGAGCTGTCACATATATCGTAGCAAAGTCGCCTCTCAGAATGATTAATGTGAGCTTGATCATGGCCATATTGCGAGTAGTACCTTTGAAACGCCCCTCGCTACCTCGTCTAGAGCTGGTGGGAGCTCTTATTGGCGCCAGACTCTCTCACTACGTCACCAAAGCTTTGGACCTACAGAACACTTACCGTCCTTAGGACGGACTCGACTGTGGCTATGTATTGGATAAAGGGAAATGCAGCCATATGGAAGCCCTTCGTAGCAAACCGAGTCACAGAATTGCAAGCGCTCACAGACCCCAAGGACCGGAGAAACCGCCCCGGTGCAGACATTGCCCCGCTGACCTAATCACCCGCGGCATTTTCCCATCAGCCTTGTTGGAGAGCGAATCGTGGTGGAGCGGACCTCGTTGGCTTTACCAAGACGGCGCGCATTGACCAAAGATGAGTGAGCCGAGCTCGGAAGTAGCGGACAGCCAAACGGAAGATCGAAAGGTAACAGTATTGCCCGTAGTAATTCATCGGCATCTGCGACAGGGCTGAAAGCCGGATATCACAGCTTAAACAACAGAGTCGCCCGAACAACTGCGTCGGTGCGCCGCTTCGTCGACGACTGCAGCACTAAAGAGGAAAAGAGGAACGACCCACTACGTGCGGAAGAGGTGATCGGTGCTGAGCGATTTGGTTAGCTACCGCACGAAGGTGCATTCAGCGCCGACATCTCAAACTTGAAGGACCGAAAACCGCTACTCAAGAGCTCTCCTGTTTTGCCTTTCAGCCCATACCTTGACGAAGATGGCTTCATGAGAGTTGGTGGACGATTACCATTCAGTGTCAACAAAGTTGACACTAAACATCCAATTATTCTACCCTGCAAGGAGCCCGTGATAGACTAGCACAACTGCGAGAACGCTATTTGATCGTCAGGGGATGCCAGGGCGTAAAGTTATCAACCTGTGCATCATCTGTCGCAAAGAAACTGCCCTGCAACCACCGAGCCAGTAGCGCCACTTCCATCTGACAGAATGACAACAGGAAACCCGTTCGACACCACTGACATCGACTTCTCTGGTCCTTTGATTTATTAACAGTCGCGTGATGCCCGAAAATGTTACATCGCCCTTTTCACCTATGCTGTAACATGCGCTGTCCACCTGGAACTGCATTCCTACTATCCCTTAAGCGCTTTATGGCTTGCGGAGGAATCTGCTCAACGCTTTAAATCAGACAAGGCGCTCACATTCAAATGAGCAACCAAAGACCTGAAGATGTTTCTAGCATTACAAGACAAGAAAACACAGGCGTACTTCTCCGGAAAGCAGATAATATGGAAGTTCGTAGTTGAACGGGCAGCTTGGTGGGGCAAATTCTGGGGGCGGTTGGTGCGATCGGTAAAGGCAGCATTGCGAAAGGTGTTGGGTCGAAGCAGTTAAAGTACTAACAATTGTTCTTTACGAAGTGGAGCCTGCGATAAACTCGCGCCCCTTGATGTTCGTGTACACGGATGTAAAGGAGCCAGAAAGGCTTTCACCAGCTCACTTCTTGATAGGAAGAAACCTTACAACGCTACCTCACCGCCTGCCAGCGGAAACTCTGGACGGTAGTATGCAGCTCGCACGACTCTTCAAGTACAGAACTGCTATGGCTGAAGGTTTCTGTAGACGATGGCGGAAGGATTACTTATTAGAGCTTCGATCAGCCCGTACGTGTCGACCGACAGCATCGTGGGGTTTGAAGAAATACGCTTTGGAGCTCATAAAGGATGACCGCATGAAGCGACACATATGGCAGCCCTTCCAAAAATGTCTGTTAACATTGAGCAGACCCGCTATTAACTTTCTGTTGACCGTACTGACAGACTACAAACATTTACATTACAGTAGCACTTGTTCGTAGAACGTCTAAAGATATAGTCCTTACTTTTGTACAAAGAATTTTTTAGCCAGAACGTCTAACGAATTTCTGTATTACTTCTGTATAAAGCATATTCTAACTGCATTATCCAAAGGCTTCCTTCTTACTTCTGTACAAAGAATGTTTTTTCCGCCACATATAAATACTTCCTTCTTAATTCTATATAAAGAGCGTTTTAAATACGTCGTCAAATGGCTTCGTTCTTACTTCTATAGAAAGACTATTTTAAATTCACCGTCAAATTCCTCCATTCTTACTTTTGTATAGATAATTTAAGCACGTCATCAAATTACTTCCTTCGCACTTCCGCATAAAGGACTCTCTTTATCTAAAAGTGAGAAGGCGAAGGACGTTTAACCTGTACACTGAGCGATTCTTTGATCTTTCCCGCAGGACATGATGATTGCAGCTGAACAGAAAGTATATGTCGCCTACAAGTGCATTTGAGCTAACTTCTTCGGAACGCGTATCAGAAGCTGCTTTTGCACTTAAGAATAACATGCGAGGTTGTAATGAAACTTGCATTTGTCAAGCTAACTAGTATAATTGAGAGAGCCCTCAAGCATTGTGTTAGTGGGCACTTCTAACGTCATTCCAGACTTTCACCTTCACGTATACTCTGTTTGACCTGCAGTTCAAACTAATAGATGACACACTTCTTTGATACTGCCGTCTTGTGCAAATATTCAAAGACCAGCACTCAGCCCAAAAGGGCCCGAGCTGACCCCTAAACGTTCGGTTTTTTGCGTTTCAAGTAAAAAAAAAAGAAACAACGAAAGGGCCTACGCTGGTGTGATCTCGTTTCAACACTAACATAATTTTGCTTAACCAGACAGGTTTGTGGTAGATGTTAATGTTTAATATGTGTTTTGCTTGCTGGCAAAAAAGAAATAGCAAAACGGCAACAACAGCTCAACTTGCTACCAGCACAGAGCAGTGAATTGCTATCGCACATAAGCTGGCACAATCTCGTAATGAGTTAATTGCACGGCTTCCATATTTCTCTAATTCCCGAAGATTCTCTTTTCGTTACCATCTGCCACATAAAAGACCTTGTGGGTAAATGTTTAAAGCTTTATGCAGGCTCATTTTTTTCGAGCATTTGCTTTGTGGCTCACGCGCTCATAAAATACACGGCTAGCTACTTTCCTTGTGTGTGTGTGTAAACATAGACGCGTGCGTATAGCCGTCAAGTGGGGCAAGCGCACTTGTTTCAAAGATGTCAAGTAATTCTGCCTTCTCAAAGAGTTTGAGAAGGTATAATTATAGTAATAGTGGCAGTAATACTGCATGTGAAGCAAAAAAAATTACAGCATATCCACGGAGTGAATGATGGTGAGTGGGCGAAGCTCGGGATGTTCATCGTAGATCGTGCCGAGTTCCGGATTAATTTAGTTAACGCGCACGCTACGAATCCTTATGGTTCAACTACGCACAAGTGAAATCTCCCACCGGCACTTTATTGCAAGTCAAGTTCTAGTGCCTATATATGTATATATGGGTGGCCGGTGAACGCTTCTCCAACGCAAGCAGTCGGTATTTCTCAATCAAGAAACTCGCTAGGAGACGCTGCCTGTGCCAACGTTGTCTCTCGCGGGTGAGGGCGCATTCTCCTTCTTTGCGAGCTGGTACGGCGTTCATTTAAGAAAGAGCGTTTCCATCGACGCGCGCCTTTCTCTCTCTCTCTCTGTCTCTCTCTCACAAGACAGCAGATGGAAGAGTGAGAGAGAGAGAGGCACGCGCTCGCCCTCGGCGAGCGCCGGCGCGTGCGTGCCTCCCGGCAGGCACGCGCCGGTGGTTACAAACAAACGATAATGGGGACGAACGGGTGACGCCATAAGGAGCTTCGCCCCTAAAAAAAAAGCGCGCATTGAACACTTCGCGGACGTCAGTTTTCCTCAGCAAGGGTAAAACCGAGGTTCTTCGAAACAACCGTCCAAACCATGCCGAAACGCACGCCACGCTGGCACCTGGTGCGTGCACAAAAGTCCTGAACCAGGGCTACTAGTCTGCTGGGAGCAGGCAGTCATGCAGTGCCCTCCCCCCGACGCGGTTCCTAGAAAATCCATTGTGCCAAAGATAGATAGATAGATAGATAGATAGATAGATAGATAGATAGATAGATAGATAGATAGATAGATAGATAGATACGGCCGAAGTGATATGGCTCGACAATCACTCGACGAAATTCGACGAGAAATAAAAATCCAATAAATCCAATAAATAAAAATCCAATTATTAGCCTAGTTACAAAATTCCACGTATACGCTCCGAAGATACGACTTCTACAAGAAGGCGACGGCCTTGCATGAATCTCGTAGCCAAGTCAGTTTTGTGCCGCTGAGATTTGTGCCGACCTTACTCTTATTACTGGACAAGTTGAAAAGACGACAGCAGAAAAAAGAACGAAAGCGTTTTTTTTAAGTGTAGCCTAGCCATAGCGCCTTAGACACTGCCAAATGAGGATGACACTGCACAAGCTAAAGAAATGAGCGGCTGATATGAAAAACGAACCGCGATACACAAAGAAGTGCATGTTAGGGCTGAATGTACGAACACAGCGGACAACAACTTTAGTTGAAGATAGAGAGAGATTCTAGTTGGGGAAGTGAAGAAAACAGGGTGAAGGGTGAACTGTCTCTCAGTGAGGACATCTCAACCGATACACTCAGGGGGGTGGGGGGGGGGGGAGGATTAAAAGGACAGGGAGAAGAGGGGAGGCCCAGCACAGACTAAATGTTTCTTCTGCAAAGGAGAGTAATCAACAAAAAGTTTCTGAGGCAACTGGAAGTGGTCACCAAACAAAAACCAAACATTTCAGAAAGGGCCAATAGTTAAAGGATGTTGGACTGTTTGCGCTGGTACGTTGAGGAAGGGTTACACTTAGGCGCACGACACGAGCTCGAGTTATATGTAGAGAGATATAACATTACTCTCCCATGAATCAAGATGGTCACTACAACGTACCTGTAAGGCAAGCGGCCTGGAGTCAATGACCTAAGTGAACCCGTCAACAGATTTGACTGATAAGCGAGCAGCAATGCTAGCAGAGAGGAAGATATCTTTTTATACCGCGACTTCAATAATAGACAAGCATGCTCAAACTAGTAAACCGTCGCGCGAATAGTGCATAATGGCAAACCGCTCAAAATATTTCAGAAATTGCTAGAACCATAGGCATTAAGAAAGGATGGTAGAACAAGCAAGCTTCCGATAGAGATTTCTGAAAGAAGGTATGATTGTGGTTCGGTTAAGGAACGGACGCTAATTTCTGCAGTCCATGTCGGGAGCACGGCTAAGCCTCCGTGGAGGTAAGGGAAAGAGACATAAGGAGATAGAAAGGAGAGATAAGCCGTGCTGGAGAGCTCCGGAAATTCTGACCACCTGGGGTTCTTTAACGTGCACTGACAACGCAGGGTACACTGGCCTCTTGTATTAGAAATAAGGAAGCCCTTGTATTTTGGCATTATGTATAATAGCGAAGTTTTTTACTCCCTTGACGAGACCAAGTTCAGAGCAACGCTATAAAGACATTGCGTATTGCCGAACGCTATCGAATGCTAGCAAGACACTTTGCGCAAAACAAGCAGGCCTCGGTAATATAAGAGTGAGGACTGCACATTGCTTTGAGGATGAAAATAAAGGCAGAGAAGGTCTCATTCTCACTGAATTCTTTTAAACTTACACACAGGATATGGGCTGATGAACGGCGACCTCGAAACAGGGGACCTTGCACGGAGAAGTGGATGAACTAGTGCACCTAACTTGCGATATTTAGACGCGAATACATTATTAGAAGGAATAATAGAAGTGACAAAAGCATTCGTTCTAACTGTGAAATAATAATGAAATTGACGTGGTAAAAACATAGAAAAGTTTTCAAAACAATGTGTCGCGACATATACGATAAGACAAAATGCGACAAAACACCCGCACTTAGCATTAGAGCATTAACAGCATGCTATGGTGGTATAGTTGGTGCATAGCTTAACTGAAATGAAGTCACGCAGCGATAAAACAGCAGAGAGCAGAGAAGTATCCGAACAGAGCGCCACCATGGAATGGTGTTAGAAGAATGTTGTGGCGTAAAATTGTTAGCGAGGCATCTTCGAAGCTTTAGGCTGCAAACATGAAAACCGGAAAAAATAGACCTGGACCCGAGCATTCACGCTTATTTGAAATTCATTATCAACAACATTGCAGCAAGACACCATCCTCGAAGAAATCGTTTTGATGGCTTGACGACAGCTCGGGCGCATGCTACTTTCGGTGCTACTTTCCGCTCCTCGATCAAAGTACACGACCGCTAGGAACAAACTTGGCGCGTTGCTCCTGAAGGGTTATTGAAAGTGTCTCTTCTTTTTTTTTTCCAGATTATGTCTGTGTGCTGTACATGCCGCAGTATTATCGCATCAATCTTACATGGCAACAAGCGGAACACTTCGTATCAAGGAAACTACGAGTTCTTGATATAGCTCTGCTGTTCCTCCTCAACTCGAACGCCAGTTGTATTCACTTTGGCGGCTACTGGCCGTGAACACTTTCCTAAACGGTATGGCGATAATCCAGAAACGATAAAAAGTATTATACGCGCAAGCGAAAGCTCGCCGACAACTACCTCCCATAAACGCAACTTAAGAAATCGTTGAGACATTTTTAGGGGGGGAGGGGGGTGGGGAGAGGAGCAGCAGGAGGCTAACGACCTGGCCTTGATAATATAGCTATCGCACGTTATAGCCACGTGCTGCAGCCACTCTACTCGCCTGGCGCAGTCCACGGGCCATGATATCGCAGCATCGTTTATCACCGATTTCAGGATTTTAAGCCAGAAAAATCACAGTGTACGCTAATTTTCTTCAAAATGATGTGGTCAATTGTTTATAATAGGAATCAATGTAAGACTAAAGCGAAAAGTTTCTTCCCAGAAGCAGTCGAACGCGGCATCAACGGGGATTTCACGGTCATCTTACGAGCACTAACATTGAAGGATCGAAAGATATGTACTCAGTTGTGCCTCTAGCTTCGTTGACATCTCTGGGCAAATCATAAACCTGTGATATCGCACAAGCTAACAATATACCTCAATTACTGAACTACAATAAACAGAAGTATTAAATCCAAATCATTTCCTTACTAACTAGGTGACTTGGACCATATCTATCTATCTATCTATCTATCTATCTATCTATCTATCTATCTATCTATCTATCTATCTATCTATCTATCTATCTATCTATCTATCTATCTATCTATCTATCTGTCTGTCTGTCTGTCTGTCTGTCTGAAAGACCACATTTCCACGTCCGTCCATCCATCCTTCCGTCCATCTGTCTGTCATTATGTCTTTCTGTCGGTCTGTCTATCTAGCCGCCTCCATCTATGTGCTCCGGTGGTCGCCTCGTTCAACCGGTATACACAAAATATGAATGGTAGGGTACGAATGTATGGCGAACATGCATGGCTGATCTTTACGTCCCTAGCGATACCGCAATGTAAAGATGTGCGCTACGATTAACGACACTGTGTGGCTCATACGATTCACGATACGATTTAGCGATACGATTTAGCGATTCACGTGTGGCTCGTACATGTCCTGCTACGCCTGTGGTATGTAGGTATGAGACAAAGGTGTTTGAAGTTTATACAGACTATGCCCATCATTGGCTAACTAAAAGAGATATTAGCAGATGATTGGAACACATTTAAAAATAACAAAGTCACGCAGTTTGTCGTAGCTCGGGGTTCAAATGTAGACACACAGACAAACGAATGCGCAGCAATCTGCGAAGGCAATTCGTACCAATTGATAGGCGGCTATCGAACCTAGGCCCCAAGATGCCAAGCAAGCACGCTACCACTAGGCTACGGCGGCTCTTCCAGCGCATCGAATATTGATGACTAAAACGCCTTGGTCTTCACTGCACATTCGGGCCTTGTGGTCGGACAGGGCCGACCCGGGTAGGAAAAATTTTGTATCGGTCTCGGACCGGGCCAAGGTCTCACTTTGAATCACCGGGCCAGGCTCGGGTGGGTAAATTTTAACAAGTACCGGGCTCGGGCCCAAAATCACGGCCCATGCAGTGCTCTACCTCACAGTAGGCCAACCCCAATTCAGCACTTGTAGCCAAGCGCCTTGCTTCCGTTTGGTACGTGTGAATCTGCTCTCAGAGTCGCAAGCGGACACAATGCACGTGAATGGTGCTCATTGTACCTGCCAAAAATGCACAACCAAAAATGGTTACGATTTCTGGGGTTCTATGTCCCAAATTCAGCTGTGATTATGAGAGACGCCCTAGCGGAGGTCTCCGGAAAGTTTGAGCAACTGGGGTTCGTGACGTGCACTGACGTCGCACAGTGCAAAGGCCTCAACATTTCGCCAGAAATGTGCGAAATGTTTATCGGCGTTTGATTTTGTTTAGTAGTTTCAAAAAAATTGCGACGTCGAGGGGCCACGGTGCTGGGTATACCCCATAACAGGTGGGGCTTTACCTGCCAAAAGTAGCTACGGTTATGCGCCATGCCCAGTAGTGCAGGAACCCGGAGTAATTTTGACTACCTGGTATTTTTTTTTTGTAAATGTGCAGCCAAGTATAATTACATGTGTGTTTTTCGTATTTCGCCCCCATCTAAATGCGCTCGCTCTCCCCGGGACCCTATAGACACCGAGCTTCGAAAGCCAACACTCTAGCCGCTAAGTTATGACAGTGGGTACTTCGGAGATTATCAGCGATACTATGGGCATTCTGTGCATCTGTTATTTCATATTGCTATGCTCGCGGATAACTGCCACCTCAATGGACGACAAATATTTGTTCCATGCTGGTTTGACTGCCGTTGCTCCTATCGTTTCTAGATTTAGGTTGTCACCACATTCTTCGTGATGGTTCACACACAGATGAGGATGCTTCAGTGTGATCGAGGGTTCAGATGTCGATTTTCAACAACAGCTAGCTACACGATTCTTCATGCTGTCACGGAATACCCTGCGATTAAGGTAGCTTGACAATTCGAAGTGTCAGCTGGGAAGGAGGCGGCTCGGAGCCAAGAATGTGCAGCAGTCGCTGATACGAAACGTTATCAATGGTCGCTTATATTTCATGCGCGGAACACGTTATCAGAACCTGCGTTTCATCTTATTCCAAGGAAACATGCCGTCATTAAGCCTGATCGTTACAGGGTAGTATTTGTGTTGCTTAATTCCAGCAAGCGCGCGGTACAGCTTCGGTATTGGTCTAGATTTCGACGTTATTTTAAGCAATCACGTAACAACACGACAGCCAGAACAATGCAGCTTACGCGTGTAAAGGCGGCAATGACAATTATCGAAACATATTTATCAAGAGACGGCCTGTGAAACGAATCCAGCGTTAATACATTCTTTAGGAGCACTAGGCTATGCGTCGTCCCTCACAATCGTATTATTGCGATGGCATTTAAGAACCCATGAAATAAACTTTCAAACTCAGTGGCAGTCTTGCTCTATCAGCGTGTCTTCCTTGAGCCCTTTAAACCTCCCAACTGGAACCTGAGACCAAAGAGTTGGATCCTATTCAGTGCTTACTAAGTCGGCATCTTTGCAGAGCTGTGATCTCGTCTTCAAAATTGTGATACATTCTGCTCTCAATCAGTACGACTAACTAGGTCGTTTCAACACGTTTTGTCGTCATCGATCTTGTGCGGCATTGCGGTTAGTGACACAAGCGTCAATTCAGAAACGCAGGTATTTGAAGCCGGTTACGAGTGGCACAACACAGCTCACATCCAACTCTAACAGTGGTAGCCCACTGCGTAGTAGCCATGAATAACTCGCACTTCTTGGCGCTCGTGCTAAGTGCATTCCAGCTATTTGAGAATTACGCGATGTGTTCCATCCGAGGCAAGGTTTTAGTTCAGCACCGTTAGATAGTTACATTGAACAAAGAAATAAAATACGGACCCTTACTACTCTACAAAAACACAATGCATTGGCTTCGTTATCCCTTGGCTTTCAAAAGTTGGGTCTAACAAAACATGGGCCTTCGAATGATTCGCGTAATTGACAAGTAGTTATTCAACCATCATCAAGTACTAGTCGGCGAAAAAAATATTCCGAAGAATGAGGCAAGAAATTTTATGAACACTTGACAATCGAGATAGCCATGCGTCGTTTGCAAATTTAAACGCTTGAAACTTCCGTACGGAAAGAACAGTCGGAATTCGAGGCAAGGCAGTGCAGGCAATTCAGTGAGACTTCCACCACTCGGGTATATTAATTGAGCACTTCACTCATTGCACGCGATTATTTTCGGATTGCGCCCATACTAAAACACAGCTATGAACGGCGTGGCCGTTCCCTACAGATCTTAGCGGTGATGAGCCATAGGAAGGGGACCATGCCAATCAACACAATTTACGTGTATTTTTTTTTCTGCAGCTGGCAGCACTCATCCTTCCAAGAGATCCCGATGCGCATGCACGCAGACACGATCCGATTTATCGCATACGTTCGAGGGCGATTCAGTGGAAAGCCACAGCAGCACGATGGTTGACATTGCGCTTGACGCACAAGTATAACTGCAATATTTCCGCGATGCCTCAACCTTCGCGGGCACGCAATGAGTGAAAGAATTTTGAGTAATGATACCGATGAAGAAATCAGAAGAACTAACCTGGATATTGTGCCAGAAGCCGCAACCATATCGAGCTGGGTGACGAAGTCGTGGCCACGAGAACCGGCTGCACCGACGAAAAGGCACAGACTGAGTTCTTGGTCTCGTGACCAATGATGTCATAGACTGCAGTTGCTAGACGATATGCTGATTCCTCGTTAACGGTGCCAAGCAATGCATGCAATTTCCCTTGTCTAGCCGATGTTTTGCAGTGGCGGGCGATATGAAAACAGGCTTCAGAAACACTCTATGACGTTAACACTGTATAGAAGAAGGAAGAAACAAAACGTCCGGAAGGTATAGTGTCGCTTATCGAAACATGGCCAAGTAACCTTGCGGTCGATTACGTGAAGCGTATGTTTCAGTGGCGAGACATTTCTTAGTCTGTAACTTCATTCCTAACCTGGCTCCGTTAACGCGTGGAACTAGCGCCCCCAAACACGGCGAACGAGGAATTCTCTATGAAATCACGTAACCATGACCAACGAAAGTAGACCTTCGATATCATGTCATCTCATATCCGTAGCAAGACGGCTTGTTCTTTCAAACTACCACCATCCCCACTTTAATGTTAGCTGCGTGCACAATATTACTTCATTCCATAAAGCGGCGCGAAATTACTGCGGGAATCGGTGCGAAAGATGGTCGGAATTTCCAGAGGCCTCCGCTACGGCGTCTCTCATAATCAGACCATCGTTTTGGGACACAAAAATTCCAGAGGTCAATTTCATTGTACAAAGTATTTACTGCTTATCATATAGAACTTCTGCAAGTTGTTACAATCAGTTGAGGTTCCCAGGAGAGTTGATTGCCAACCTGCAGTAGCTGAAAAGTATAGTGATTAAGCTCATGGGGATGATCAAGCTTATGTGAGTGAAATGGTGCTGGAAGTGCAAACAAGAACCCGAAAGCACGGTTGTGGCAGCATATTTTGTGAAAAGAGAAACGCGCCACTGCTTTCTCCAGCTGGCTAGTTGTTTTGTGGCGTTTAATGTCCCCAAACTAGTTCTGATTATGAGAGACGCCATGGTGGAGGGCTCCGGAAATTTCCACCACCTGGGGTTCTTTTAACATGCACTGACATCGCACAGCACACGGGCCTCAACATTTCGCCTCCATCGAAATGCAGCCGCCGCAGCCGGGATTCGATCCCGCGACCCTCGGATCAGCAGCCGAGTACCACTATACACTGGACCACCGCGGCGGGGCTACAGCTGGCTAGGAAAAGAAGACTAAGTAGAGCTCTCGCTTCTGTGACACTGGTATTGCGCTCTTAGCGTCACGTGGTCGTGGCCATGAAGGACGCAGCAGAACTCAAGGCGTTGGCAGTAGGACTGTTTATGGGGCCAAGATGCCTCCAAGACAGCAAAGCAAATCCGCAGCAAGGTGTTAGCGTTGAGAACAGCGGTCGGGCGATGATAAAAAAAATCCACGCTTATCCACGGAGGGAATGACGATGAGTGGGCGAAGCTCCGGAGGTTCATCGGTAAAAACCTTGAATCTTCCGTGAATCTTGTCCAGTACATCATCAAAGACGTGACAAACACTGTGTGTCGCCATCTAGCGCTCTCCTATCACACTAGAGCACGCAGCGAGCGCCTCCGCGCCATCTATTGATCAGTTCACGTACTAGCTAAGCAGCACCGCAGCGCTCGGACAGACAGACAGACAGACAGACAGACAGACAGACAGGCGGACGGACGGACAGGCAGACAGACGGGCGGACGGACGGACAGACAGACAGACTCCCATACTACGCGTTCCCATACATCTGAATGGATGGATGGATGGATGGATGGATGGATATTAGGAGCGTCCCCTTTATAACGGGGCGGTAGCCGGGCCACCAAGCTCTAGCTTTATTTCTGTTTACTCTACAAACAATTCTTTTCCCGAATCACACATATTTTCAGACAGACAGACAGACAGACAGAATGAAGCGAGCACCGCAGCGCCATCACGCCATCTAGTGAGCACTTCACGAACTAGAGGTGGCTACTACAAACGGAGGATGGACAGACCCACGGCGTAAGGAGCATCGCCCCTAAAACTGAGCAGCGCTGGTATGCATCGCCTTTTATACGAACGTCACGGCGTTCTGGTATTATCATCGACTTTCCAGAGGGCAGTCCAATGTACGCGTCGCTCATGCAAAGTTTGTAGAACGGTCGATACCATACCTGAAGCAGCATGCAACATGGGCGCGGCCTGCGCTGCCCGTCGCAAGAAACAAGCAAACAAACAAAACATGTGCGCGTGCTGATAGTTAGCTGAAATGAAGCAAGCAGCGCGTTGTTGCACTGTCTCAACGGGCTGTATTACGGCAGTTACGTACCTGAGGTTAAGCGATTATTTGTCGCAAGCTTTGTCACAAGGTTTTTGTTAGTAAACGTTGCATTTCCCATGCACGATACCGACACAAACACATTTTTCGTTTGTTTAGGCATGTAAGGGCTTAAAGAGTCCCTGAAACAGTTTTGACGATTTCGCACGCATTGAGTCGGCAGCGCAATCACTTCTGACCATTAGCTGGCCCATATGAGCGCTCTGTATAGCAAGTGTACTTGGTTTTAAGGTTGCGCATCTCTAATGACTGAAGCGACGCAACCAAAACAGTTTTCAGCCAACCCTGCCCATAGATCGTGCCATGGGCACGCAACGTCATGCTCACCGCTGATTTGATTGGCTACAAACTCCAATGACTTCATGAGAAATCTTTTTCCATCATAGCATGCTCGCGGCAAACAGCGACACCGATTTAATTTTCCATAATGAACCAGGTGTGATGGATCTCGGAAGCCGCAGAACGCAAGACCCACGTTATTACCGCTGTTGTCGTCTCAGCCTTCAAGCGGACCTAGCGGACCGGCCGAGTAGAGAAGGAAAATCCCTTTTGAGAAGGATGGTAATCTCACTTTGCACGTAGCTGCCTTGCTGCAGGGTGATTCGCGTTATTTATGGTGCGAATGATATGATGGTGCTGTGATGCTATGGCCTGTTTTCTGACCCAGTCACAAAAACCGCTTCAGGGACCCTTTGAGATCACTCACTACTTCCTCAGCTAGTCAGTCCCAGAAGAACATGCAAAACGGTTGGCTGGGGTGGATTTCTGAAATTCAATGCATGCAGGCAGGCAGGCACAGAACTTTATTTTGGTCCTGAGAAACTGCAGTTGGACGTCCCCTTCTAGGGGGATCCTGTAGCAGTTGCGGGCCGCTCCCACGCAGGGACAGGAAGACCGTGGCCCTCCGCCCTCTCGCAGGCTCTCTGGACAGCCCGAAGTTGAACCGAAAGGACGCCGCTTCTCAGGGCTTCCTCCCAGTCTTCTTCTTTGCTGAACTCTGTGTCACGTAACGCAGGACATTGCCAGAGCATGTGAGCTACTGAGCAGTAAGCCTCTCCGCAGTTCGGACAGTGCGGTTCAACGTTGGGCGAGAAGTTACTAAACCTGCCTCGCGAAGGGAAAGACCCCGTTTGGAGTTTTCTGAAGGCCGAAGACTGCAGACGAGCGAGTTTAGGGTGAGGAAGTGGAAAGACCCTCCGAGAGAGATGATAACGAGTCACGATCTCGTGAAAAGTGACGAGCGGGTCCCTGTACCTGCCGGCATCCCCGCCCGCAAATTCGCCGGGACCGCCGCGGTGAGTGAAACCTCGCGCACGGTCGTGGGCAAACTCATTGGCGTTGGGGACATCGGGCTGTACGTTGGGCCCCATGTGGGCCGGGAACCATGTTATGGTGTGAAACCCGGCAGCCCCCTCGCTGCCGAGGATAGCCGCTGCCTCCCGCGAGATCGAGCCCGAGGCGAAAGCTCTGGCAGCGGACCGCAAGTCCGTGAATACATTTGGACGCGATACGTCCTTCATTGCTACAGCAATGGCAATTTGCTCAGCAATCGTTGCCGAAACGTTTCTAACCGACGCAGCACATAGGAGCTTGCCACTATGGTCGACTGAGACCACTGCAAAGCGATCAGAACGCCCGTACTGTGCTGCATCGACAAACGTAGCGAGGTCCGGGCTGTCTGCAACTGACTTCAATAAGGAACGGGCCCGAGCTATGCGGCGTCCTATATTGTACTGCGGGTGGACATTCCTGGGAAGTGGAGCTACGGCAAATGTACCTCTGATTGAAGACGGTAGAGTCACTTTACGTTCGCGAATCTGTGTAAGACCGCAGCCAGTGGACTCCAGGATACGTCTACCGGCCTGCGAGGACGATAGGCGCACTACCTGAGCCATTTTCTGCGCCTCGATCACCTCCGAGAGGGAGTTATGCATGCCCAGTTGTATGATTTTTTCGGTGCTGGTGCTGACAGGCAACCCTAGAACTCGCTTTATACTCGTGCGCATTAGTGCGTCGATTTTTGCCTCTTCCCTTTTGGACCAGTGCAGCGCCGAAGCGACGTAATTAATGTGGCTCATGAGAAACGCATGGTAGAGCCGAAGGAGATTGCTCTCGCTCAGCCCGCCCCTGCGGTTCGAGACCCTGAGTATGAGCCTAAGCATGTTCTCCGTCTTGGAAGTGATGCGAGCTATAATCTGTGAGTTGCCCCCCTTCGACTCCAGCAACAGTCAGATGCAGTGTACCCTGGGGATTCTCTGCCCGTCACGTGTGTATAGAGATATTGGAATGTGCTCTAGAGGAGTGAGGTTCCTCATCCCTTGTCGGGTGGGTCGGTAAAGTAACAACTCGGACTTGGCAGGCGACAGGCTCAATCCCGAACCGACTAGAAAGCCCTCCGTGACGTTGAGTGCCTGTTGAAGTGCCTGCTCTACCTCGGCATCGGACCCTCCCATGCACCAAAGTCTTATCGTCCGCGTAGAGAGCATGTTTAATCCCGCGAACCGTGGAGAGTCGCTCGGAGAGGCCCTTCATGGCAATATTGAAGAGGAGAGGAGAGATGACGCCCCCTGTGGAGTGCCTCTCGCTCCCAAGGTAAATTCCGCGGATTTTAGTTGGCCGATCTTAATGGAATCCCTGCGTTCCCTGAGAAAGGAGCTAATGTATGCGTGGAAACGTTGTCCCAGACACATATCCGAGACTGCCTCGAGCACAAACTTGTGAGAGATGCTGTCAAAAGCTTTGGCCAGGTCTAGAGCTAGTATGCCTCTAGTATCTCTGGTGTAGTTGTCAATAATTTGTCTCTTAATGAGGAGTATGACGTCCTGTGCAGACAGGGCAGGCCTAAATCCCACCATGTTTTGCGGAAATAGCTCTTTAATTTCGATGTACCTGGATACCCTATTGTGGATCGCATGTTCAGCCACCTTTCCTACGCAGGACGTAAGCAAGATCGGCCGCGTGTTCTCCGGTGCTAAAGGTTTCCCTGGCTTTGGAATAAGCACCAAGGAGGCAGTCTTCCAGGATTCGGGGACAAGCCCCGTCTCCCAGATTCCTCGGTTAGCTTCTGGATGGATTTACTATCCAAGTTACGTAGGAGCCTATTTGAGATTCCATCCGGGCCCGGTGCAGAGCGTCCGTTGAGCTCCTGGAGAACCTCCCAAATTTCTGGTTCAGTGAAAGGTGCGCCCAGCCCAGCTCCGCCACCGTCCCCCCCCCCCCCCCCCCCGGTAACGAGGTTAGTCCGCGTCACCGGAAGGACTCAGTGGAAGATACGTATCCGCTGACCCTTGCAGAAGGGCTGTTTCAGACACACCTTTCGCCTTTTCACCATGTACAATTCTGTCAATAGCGAATCTTTGGTTACCTTTGGATTGCAACTGATCGAGTAGTTGTTTAAGGAAGTTCCATTTGCCCCCCACTCTCATCTGTCCATCAATCGAAGAACATACTTTGTCCCACTGCTGTTTGGATAGTTGAGTTCCGCAATTTTCTTTCGGAGTCTGCGATTGAGCCTCTGCGTCCGCCACCGGGCTAGGATGGAATTTTTGGCCTCTAAGAGGTGCGCGAGGTGAGAATCCATCCGATCAACTTTCAGGTCCGTTTTGACAACCTTGGTTGCAGCATTAATATCCTCCTTGAGCCTTGCAAGAAGGCTCTCTAAGCTGCCGTATTCATCTTGGTCCTCCCTTCGCAATTTTCGAAAGGCATCCCAGTCCGTTACCTTAAATTCACTGAGGGGAGCCGCATTGACAGCTAGGGTAATAGCCACCACGAAGTGGTCGCTACCTAGATTCTCTTGCAGATTTTGCCACCCTGCTGTACGAACGTTCTTAACGAACGCCAAGTCCGGAGTCGAGTCTCGGGCTACCGACGTGCCCGTTCTTGTCGGGAACTGCGGATCTGTAATCAGTTCCAATGAGCAGTCCGATACCGCTTGTAGAAGATGATTGCCCTTGGGTGTTCGCCTAAGGTAGCCCCAAGCGTCGTGCGGAGCGTTAAAGTCTCCCGCTACCACGATGGCGTCCCCCTTAGCCAGAGTCACCGCTTTTGTCATGAACGAAGCGAACGCTTGCCGGATGTCCGACGGCGAGCTGTAGACATTCAGAATAAATACGCTGTTTCTGAGCCAGCTGTTCGGGATGAGTTCTACCAGAATTACCTCCGTCCTGTTTTTGCCCACCTGTAGTTTGTGTTCCTGAAAGGAGCATTTTCTTGCGACCAAGGTTGCCAAACCCCGCTTTCCCTCCTCGCGCACCGAGACAACTCGATCGCCCGGAAAGGTTAGCGCTTCACCGAGAGCTTCCTGTAAGATAATTACGTGCGGTTTGACCGCCTGAGAAGCGACGAACTGCTGCAGCGGAGCCCTGCGCCTTTTGAAACTCGCACAGTTCCACTGCCAAACGACAAGCTCATTAGTGTTGCCCGCCATGATTATTGCTCTGAGTTTGCCTCTCCCGCGCCGGGTGTACTGCTAATGCGCCTGCAGGTGACGGCGCCCTGTTCGGACCTTGCGAAGACGAGCGGGTCGTAGCTAGCGCGGCCTGCGTGCTTTCAAGAGACGACACCTTTGTAGTAGAGTAGCCATGCTATCAGCGAGTTGTTTTATCGATTGCTGCATGCTTTCCAGAGCTGTGCTGTTGGACTGGGTCTCCATAGAGTCCAACTCCCCTTGCGAGGGCGTGGCCCCGCGTTTACCTGAGCGCGCCTGTGCTTCCGCTGGTGGGGGCATCTGCTGGCTGTCGCCCTGGGATGA
The DNA here is from genome assembly GCA_013339685.2 of Hyalomma asiaticum. Classification (NCBI taxonomy): domain Eukaryota; kingdom Metazoa; phylum Arthropoda; class Arachnida; order Ixodida; family Ixodidae; genus Hyalomma; species Hyalomma asiaticum. The sequence goes on from CM023491.1 coordinate 52,655,256, forward strand.
GTAAGATTTGCGAAGCGACTCAAGGTCAGCCCTCATCTGTTGAAGCTCTCTGTCTTTAGGCGAGCATTCTCTTCGATCAACCTAGCTACCCTGGGGTCTTCCCTTTGCTCTGGCAATGCTACCTGCGTTACCTTTGATGGCGGCGCTGCTGGCTTCGGCTTTGTTCGATCCACCCAGGTAGGCGCTTCCTGGATCCGCACCCGCGAGCGAGAGCGCCCTCTGGAGCGAGAGCGCCCCCTGGAACGAGAGCGCCCCCTGGAGAGGCTGCCCCGGTGGTAAGCTGGCGTGACCGACCGCCCCCGCTTGGGAGAACTTGCCACGCTGGAATCACATGACCGGCACCCCTGGGCCAGCTGTTGCTGATTTTTGTTGGCACGCTTTCGGCGCCGTCTTCTTCGCACAACGTAAGGGACTTGAAAGCGTTGTTTGCACGTTCTGTCCGCCGTGGATGAGGTCCTCCGCAAAGAGAACACGTGGGCGAGCACCGGTGATCGTCAGATGGGGAGGCGAGTCCACAGCCTCTGCACATCTTCTTGTCTGGGTTGGGGCAAACGTCGGCCCTGTGGCCCAAGCCTCCACACGCGGCGCTGCACAGGACAGGAAAGAGAATGAGGTGCGTGTGCTCCGTCATTTTCATACCGCAGAACTACCGTGGCTCCCTCAGCGGAGTATGCAGCTGTCGCACCACCTGTCGTGCGCGCCGCTCCGTAGAGTAGAGGGTTCGTAGAGGAGAAAAAGGGGGAAGCATGGGAGAAGAGAAAGAGGGGTACGGGACGCGCATGCGCTGTGGGCGTGTGGGACGCGGGCGCCGTTCCGTACAGTAGAGAGGATTACTAGAGGAGAGAAAGGGGGAGCGTAGGAGAGGAGACAGAGGGGGAGGGGACGCGCATGCGCTGTGGCGATGTGGGATGCCGCGGGAGGGGAGGATATAGCTCCCGCCGTAAGCTGCTTCGCATGTAATATCAAACAGCCCAGCATGAACGGCGCGTCGACATGACCGTCCTTAACATGAGTAGAAAGATTCGCCGCATCTGCGCAGGTTTTGTCGATGACGTTTTGATGTGGGCGCCATGGTGGTTGGTCGATAGAAGATTGCGCTTTTCGGCGCGAGAAGATGGTTAGCTTGTTTTTGCAGCGTAAGCTGTTATGAGATCACAACAAGGGCCGTTTTTGCGTCGTAGTTGTCCGCCGCCGCCGCGGGTGTCCGTAACAGCTATCGCGGCAAATTTTAGAAAAAAAATAAAGGACCGAGGAGGATTCAAACCATGTCCTCTGCGTGGCATTCGAGCATTCTACCACTGAGCCACGCCAATGCTTGAAAAATCTTCGCTAAAAGACCTAAACAGGTGTAACGTTTGCCGCGGAATCGCATTCGCAAGTGTAATGTTACGTGGCAGAATAATAATGTGCCACTACACATCAGGGAAAATGGATTGCATAACGAGTACGAGGAATCATTTGAAAGAACGCAAGGTGGCATGGTTTGTAGCTCTGGACCCATTACAGAGACATCATCAACATCATCATCATGAAACAATCTTCTTCAACATTTCCATCATCATTATTACGAAGCGCTGATTTTTGAAGAAGTTTTATTGTATCGTGCCATGCATCACGCGGCAGGCCACGCACGCAGCCGCGCCAGCAATCTGACTTGGCTCTTCGATATACCTGAAGGCGCGTCCTCGTAATGTGCTGCGCTGCTGAAGAAGCGAATCGCAGAGCTACGCACGCGGCTGCAGCAAGGCAACGTCGAGCACAACAGACAGCTGTGCAGAGAGAAGCCCAAACCGCAGCTCGCCGTCGACGTCGGGCCGAGAATTCGGTTAATTCTCTGGAAAACGACGCCAAGAGACTCTCTAAGATGCGCAGTTATACAAATTTTTACGTCTCAATACCGCAGTAATTACTAGGTAGTGGGTACTTCCCTACTTGGCGAAATGATAAGAGTTATGGCGCAGGGGATATCTATCACCTTTACTTGCACTAGCTTCCTCAAGCGTTTAAAATGGCCTCTAAGAAGGTCGCTCCTCCAGCTTACGCTGTCACTGTCCTGCGGTTCCGCGCAGGCCTGGCTCTTTTGTTATCATTCTGCCGCTCGGAAACGATAAGGCACGAGGACCAAACCGATTCACCCTCACATACACTCTTGCAATTTCTTAAAACTGTGGCGCGAGCGCCGAGCGCGGGATATAGTAGCGTCTAATATTTTCGAAGGTAACGAGGTCTGCCGTCGATGCGCAGGTGCACTGAACTCATGTGAAGTGTTTCTTCAGAGATCTTATGATGAAATCACTAATAAAACTGTGATCCCTTTTCTAGTTTAGTCTCGTATGCTAGTCCGTTTCATTTGAGGGCGCAATACTATGCGGCGGCGCCTGGGACAGAGGAAGAGCGCTTGCTTAACTGAGCATGCCTCTCTTTGATGAAGATGGCTCAGCAGGATCTTTTTGCGAAATATTTCTAAGCACGAGGTTAGCGCCAGAAATGTATGCTCCAAAGGAATGGGTCCAGGGTAGAACACTATGGGGACTACGTTTATTTTTTTTTTACAATGGCCATTACCTGAGAAGAGCACCGGTGTCATTTGAGGAGACTGTTACGATGAGCTTATCATTGTGGACGCCTTCATAAGCCCATTGTAATAGCTGAAAAACTGCTGCTTCCTCAGGCTCTGCGATCGACGATTTCGCTGGACTTACCACAGCTGCCCATATTGTGCACGCGCCGAACGGGCGCAGCACAGCAGAAACAGGTGCAACGTTAGGTCCCTGTTACTGCTTTTGGTCCCGTTACTGTTGCTCTGCGCCATATCCTCATAAAGAGGGCTATGGTTCCGCAATCCGGAGCTGCAGCACCAACTATTCCAAGCCACCACACTCGTTTGTACGTAAGGCCCTGTGTTCAGTGTGCATCGAAGGAGACGTGCTGAGCCAAGAACCTTGCACCGCTTTGCCTAGAGAGGGTGCATACCTGATGACAGAGACAGCTGATAATTTATTTCTCCCGAAGCGCTTGCGTGAGCACAAAGAGCGTTGGACTACGGGAAAAATGTCACAAACATGTAGCCATGGAAATAACTTTCGCTAAGACGAAAGAGCCATTTATTGAGAACCTTTACACATTCCACCCAATGATTGAAGACCGTTCTACGCATTGCTCTTGCAGTGGAGCGCACAGTTGACGCATCATTTTATAGTCAAACCAGTGACTGAGGTCATCCTGCGTGTGTGTGGTTTGGTTAAGGTGGCACACCGTCAACGTGATGCGCGGTACCGCGTGTCTTGAAGTAAAAAAAAAAAAGATGACATGTTCTTGGTCGAATCAACATGCATCAGTAAAAACACATCGTGGGTAAAGCACAAAGGTACGGTTGTAAAAATCACGAAGCATGGATCTGCCCGACTGAGCTGCCCGTCCCTCTGAGACCAGTTAAAATGTCTATTTCCGGCTCGTTCTGCTACTGCAGTTGTCTGGAGCGCGGCTTTGGGTGTCCTATGAATGTCTGCGTGGAACACATGATACAGGGCTTCCCCCACATTGTTTTCGCCCGATTAGAACGGTTAGCCTCGTCGCTATCGGGCAGTCGAATCCATGTCACACTCTCGTTCTCTTTCGAATCAAAGTCCACATAGTGAATGTGCACGTAGAATGCAGATGGAAGATTGCTGGCTAGTCGTGCGACTACCGCCGCCGCTTCCGATCCCTTGAGGCTGCAATTGGTCGGCAGGATGCAAAGGCGTTCCAGCGCGTTCGCAGGGCACAGCGAGGTCTGCAAGAAACAAAACACGAGCGTCGCGAGTTGCTAGCTACACTGGTGCGGAGATGCTACACTGCCCTAGACGCAGAGAACTGGCGAAGCAATTCACAGTCGTACGCAGTTCAACTCGCAACCATTCCTCCTATTTAAGTGACGTGATTCAAGTGACATCTGGAGATCCTCAGGGGAGTGTTTTGGGTCCCTTATTGCTCTTAATTTTCATCAATGATATTCCTCACGGAACTGTATCTAGCATCAGGTTATTCGCGTATGATTGTGTGGTTTATCCTAAGATTTCCTCTAATACAGACCACACCACGTTGTAGCAGGATCTTGACAGAATCAGCAACTGGTGTTCAACTTGGCAAATGACCCTTAACACGAGCAAATAGCACGTTACTTGCTTTCAGTCGTAAACGCAGCCCAACTCAGCATTTTATTATTCTCTCAGCATTAATTCTGTAAGTCAGACATCTATGTACAAGTACTCATCTGACACCTCTCATGTGAAATATTCATCTGATACCTGACTTATCTTAGTCTAGCCATATCGAAAAAATAGCTAAAATGGGCTCACGTACACTCGGATACCTAAAACGAAATCTTCGGGATGCTCCGTGGACAATAGGAAAACTAGCCCATTTGTCCGTTCACAACTAGAATCTGCATCGTCCATATGGTCACCGCACCAAGCATACCTGGTTCATTCACTCGAATCTATAAAAAAACGTGCAACTCGTTTTATCGTCGGTAACTACTGGCGAGCATCAAGCGTGTCTGATATGAAGTCGAACCTATCACTTCCATCGTTCGAGTCACGTAGGAACATCGCACTCATTAGCCTCCTTCATAAAATAATCTGCAGACATCACATATCCGCACTACGTCTTATTGATGCGCATCGTGTATCTCGTCGTCTTCACAATCATCGAAGTTTGGAACGCCTGTTCGCACGAACAAAGACTTCCATTTCATCGGCTTTACCTCGTGCCATAGAATATTGGAACGATCTTCCAGATGAATTGGTTAACATACGCGACCTCAAGGCGTTCAAAAAAAAAAAAGAACTTCACATTATGTTCCCATAGATTCTTTTAAATTTTTGTGCTTCTTCCTTCGAACATAGTCACTGTGTAAAGATGTTTCGGTTTGTGCACAAGGTCTCGCTCTTGTCTAATTCGTATGGTCTACGCGGCTGCTTTCTTGCTTTTTTCTCAGAAGGAGCAAATTTATTGCGCATTTACTCTGTCGCTTGCGGCCTAATTACTACTAATCCAATACGTTCAGTGTGTTAAAATAGATTTGTATTTGTCATTTACTTTGCAAAACTTGCCTGTTTGTGTATTCATTAACTCATGCTCTATGTTGTTTGAATTAGGATGTATAATAATATTCCAATCGGAACCTGCGATGTAGTTAAAATAAATAAATAAATAAATAAATAATATATAAATAATAGTCTACAAAATAGAAACTGAACACATTTTTTTTCTCTTATGCGTTAAAGCCAGTGTTAATGATGAACAGCCGCAAGCTAAAATTGCTTAGTAATATTCAAGGCACCAGCGTTAATACACGATGCATTGCTCGCTCAAAAGTGGAACTGAAAAGTGCGCGTCATGTCGACGAAATCTTACCTCGAAGGACCTCGCACGGAAGCAGATGTAGGGAAGCTTGATGACAATGGAGCGGATGTTGTCGTTGGAGCATATGGCCTTACAGAAGGCGTTGTACGCCTTATTCGGGTCTCTGAAGCCGTGGTCCCCGATGAATCGTACGTGGGATACCCGAATGCACCCGAGGAAGTTGAAGGAAGTGAGGTGTGGAACATTGCTCAGGTGTGAAACGCCCCGAGCTGAGACGAAAAGCGCTAGCCGCTTCTGGTGGGATGGTCAGGGCTTCATCGCAGAAAAGGCAGCTCCTGTGACGGCCATCCATGTGTAGCCGGATGTCCAGGTCTTCCATGTTGCCGAGATCCATGACCAGCTGGAGCACGGCGCCAGGCGGTGGCAGTGCACACGGGGGCAGTGACAACGCGCGGAGCCTTTGCAGTACAGCCGCGGGAATTCAGCTCCGTAATGTCGATGCCGTCGCCGAAGTGGAAGCAACTCAGGTTCAGCTCGACGATATCGGTCAGCCTTGAGAAGAAGTCCTGCAGGATCGCTCTGTACCTTGCGCTGACTACCGGGTACGCAGTTTCGTGATGCCCGCTGTGAACTAGCACAAAGCAAAGGCTTTGCAGCCACCTCCAGTGATACCGCGAGCTAGCATCGAGCAGTTCTTTATGTAGACCCGAGCTTTGGACCGCAACCAGCACGACGGGTTCGACAGGGTGCACCGGCCTCGGTGAAGTGGCCAGGTCACGCAGCGCGGCGTAGCTCAAGGCCTTGGCACTTTTGTTGAAGACCACGGTACCAAGAGTGTCCATACAGCTCCGCAAGTCGAGGTGGCTGCGCGAGTTCCGACTGCATCGTGAACTGCGCTTCACCGTTTAACGTGAACATCACGAGTTGCTCGAGACTTTGCATGATGGCGAAGCACCACGGCGTGACGTGATCGGAAGGAATGCAGTTTGCGGCGTAAATGTGAATGTCGGTCACGAGTGGACAGTACCGCAAGAACGACAACAGCAGTCTCATGTTAGCCTCGTTCGCTACCTCGACGTACATCTCGGAAATACTGCTGTGCTTACCGATGAGCTCCTCGTGGAAGTGCTCAATTTCCACTCGATTCTTCACTGCATCATGTACGGCTTGGACAAGCGAGAATTCAAGGCGACTCAGGTTCTGCAGCGACAGCAACAGCCTTTTGAGAAGAAGGGTGGGCTTCAGAGGGCAGGCAATGCAGGACAAACACCGAAGGTTTGTCAAAGTGGATAAAGCGACAGCAGGGCGCTTGGATGCGCGACGATACAGTTCGATATGTCCAGCGACAGTAAGTTGCCCTGAGCTTCCTCTATCTTGCGTCTCAGGACGTGCTCGTCAGCGTTAGCGGGCAACTCGTATGACGACATGGCGAGCGTTTCGGAGGATGCACCGAGCTTCGTCAAGCTGGAAGACCGTTCTGAAAGCACCGTAGTGATGGCACCGCCTCATATCGACGTTGTGTTATCTTCACCATTTCAGTAAA
>CM023491.1:52662244-52722009 GCA_013339685.2 Hyalomma asiaticum
TAAGCAAGCCTGTAGCACCCGAAGACGTCAACCTCCTCGCTGAGACGTGGGAGGCCAGAATCGCCACCCGGGACTTGGATGACCAACGACGGCTCGTCACCAGAGCCCGGGATGCGATTGCGGCCAGAGGGTTCCTGGAATAAGGAATCCTCCCACCAAGAGTTCTGAACACTGCCTCGAAAATAAATGTTTGTTTCTCTCTCTCTCGGTGTAGCGTTTACTCGAGTAAACGTTTGTTTGAAACGCAAAGACACGGGAGGCGGGACGCGTTGAAGACGCTTGCGCTCGGCTTGCTTGCGTCTCGTCGGTGTTACCCGCGCACCGTCTCTATTTTCGAACGCGATCGGCGTTCTTGACTCGCACCTCGTCGGTGTCGTTGGTCTTCCACTGCCGACGCTTGCGTTCGGCTTCCCTGGCTCGCGCCTCGTCAGTTTTGCAGGCGTGACGTCGCCATTCGCGAACGCGATCTGCTTCGCTAACCCTCGCAACGCCGGCGACGGCCGAGTTAGGCCAAATCGCTTCGGCGCATGTTTCGGCGGGCGATGGAGCGTCGTCTTCCGGCGTCCTCTCCATCGCCGATAAACGAGCCGAAAGAGTGTTCACTCGATGTGCGCTCGAGCGTAGCGAGCGGTGAATAGAGTGAAGCGAGAGAGGTGACACGCGGCGAGCGCGCGGCAGGCGAGGGAGAGAGTGACGTCACCGCGCACTGCGAGGGGGGCGTGACCTACTTGGCACCGCTCAACACCTGCGGCGAGGGGAGCGGCACGGAGACACGGACGGACAGTGTTACACAGGCTAGTCAAAGAGCTGCTTCGCATCTAATAAGAGAACCTGAAACAGCAGTCAAAAAAGTCGAATGCTATCTAGAGGAGCTAGTCTGCTCGGCGGGAAAGTCGGAGTTGTTGTTCTACAGACCGACTCGCAGAGTTCGCATGCCAAGCAACTACATATGAGATCTCGCTTAGACAGGAAATAATGTTAAGAACGGCCGATGGACAACCAATTCCCAAGGTCGACAGGATCAGAGTGCTCGAGCCAAGGGCAACAACGGAGAAACCTCCAGGTGACTGGAAGGAACCGTAGCTCAAATAATGAAGGTAACGAACAGAATAGCAAATAAACACAGTGCTGTGACAGAGGAAAACATGATCAGGTTAATACAGGCCTTCCTAATGAGCAGAATAGCATACGGAGAGCTGTACTTGAAATGGTAGGTCGCTGAAAAGGTCAAGCTAGAATACGTCATTCTGAAACTATTGGAATTAGTCATAGAGCTACCGAATAACACCAGCACGGAAAATTAGTACAATGAGGTCTGTACACCACCATAGATGAGCTCATTCAAGCCAAGCGCATGACACAATGTGAACGTCTCTCTAAGACACGAGCAGGCAGGCATATCCTACAGCGACTACGCATAAGCTACCACACACAATAAGGCGCCAAGGTGGATATCCCGAGAAAGGCGAGGGAAACACTGATAATTCCTCCCATACCAAGCAACATGCACCCTGAGCACAATAAGGACAGGCGAGCGAAGAGGACGAAGGATACACAAAAGTTCGGCAATCACAAGGACGGAGTGTTCGTAGACGCAGCTCGATACAAACGCAGACGGGGATTTACCGCAGCCGTCCTCGATAGCGACAAAGCTGAAGACGTGCGCGACGACACGCACCACAAGTAACGAGACAGTGAAAGAGGTAGCTATAGCGCTCGCTGTAGCTCAAACAAGTGAAACCGTGATAGCGACTCTCAGGCCTAAATTTTCCCAACGGCCGCATCTACCCGGAGGCACTATGCCTCCGGGTAGATGCGGGTAGAGGCATAGTGCCCGGAGGCACTATGCTTTCAGGAGGCCGAGCGCGAAAAAGATATACATTACATGGACACTCGCTCACGCCCTTACGGAGGACAGCAACAGCGGGGCGGTACATGTCGCGCCTCGTGGGCTTACAGACGAGCAGCGATGTGAAATGCTGCCCCAGCGCGCTACGGATGTGACGACGCTGTCGACGAGTAGGAGTCGAACGACAGAATAACTAGATACAACGATATCACAAAACGTTATATGTTACAGAGAGGCATATTCGTGGCAGCTCACTCAAAAAAAGCAGTCCGTCGAACGGCGGCGGTTACAGACTAGGACGTATTTGAATCCTGCATTCTCGCACATAGTATACCCGGATATATATGAAACAGACAAATGCAATCTATGCCAATCCAGAGTCACTCTGGAGCACATGTAGGGCCGAGGGATTAATGACAATCACGAGAACGTGGCCTCTAGTGACAGCCTTCGCGCACGCTGGGAAGCCGCGCTGCTCAGCCCCGCCCTCGAAGATCAACTATGGGCCATCCAGCGGGCCGAGAAAGCCGCCGGGGCTCAAGGACTCCTGGCCGTCACGAAGGTGGGGCCATTGGCCCGCCCTACTCAATCGCCAGACTAAGAATAGTTATACGCTCCTCCTCCGATGGTACTCCCTTTTTGTGCTACAGTGCTGGGATTGAGTTACACGAACGTTTGCAAGGCCGTATGCTATCTTCTTCGCCACACAAAAAGAATTCAATGCTGATTAGCTTACCTTTTCTTTTAGTGCTTTCTAATCTTACTCTCGGTACTTGAGAATGAATTTCGCCAACCTTCGCTTCACGTTTTGTATTACTATTATTACTATTATTTTTATAGCTACAATATTTGCAGGAAGTTTTTCTTTGAACCTCATTTTATTTTAACCATAATATGTTTTTTTTTGTCTTGTCTATTAGTCCTCCTCGTCAAAATAAACCTCTCGGTTCGTGGCCGATCCCCTCGGTGAGTTGCACCAAAGCTTCAAAGGAACAATCAACCAACCAACCAACCATCAAACCTGCCAACATCCTCCCGCAAAGTTATGCGTTTGACGATAGCTGCGCACCACGACAGCATGTCGCTGTCATGGCGCGATGCTGTGCGCGATGATATAGTGTAGTGTACAAAAGGCGTGCGACGGCGTCAATCCGAGGCTGTGCGTGCCGGCTGTGGTACGACGCTAGCGTCTTTACGCTGAGCTCAGTGCGATACATTGAGAAGCGCTCGCTGGACCTCGGAGTGCTTTGCGAAGCGTTTCGCCAAGCCTCGGACCACAGCGAAACTTGCTCCACTAGTGCAAGCGTCACTAAATTTTGGGCATAATTGTCGTTCATCTAGGCACACGTACCAACAGTGCACGCTCCTAAGTCTCATTAGGGGCGTTCCAGTTTGAGATGTAAGAGCAAATAAGCTTTTTTTCGTGAAGCCCATTGCTGTGGCTGAGAAGTTAGTTTAAGTGGCCGCTATGGGTGTTGGTCGATGCCTAGATAATGTCGATGCCTCGCATAATGTGTTTGAAAACGGTCTGGAAATGTCCTTTTAAGAGGAACTACTGATTTTCAGCGAGCAATAAAGTGGCCCCTCTGAACCCTGTTGATATGACGAGCTTCCCAACTCTTTCGCGCGCATTGTTGTGATTGTGGTTTCCGAGCAACCGTACCCGCCTCGTCGGGACGTCCCCTTGGCGCCGGACAGCACGCATGGCCAAACGAGAGCCCATCCATCACTAATCCTTAAAGTGTCCGTGCGTACCAAGCAAATGAGCAGTGTGAAAACTTTAAGGACCGGGACAGTCCGCTGAAGCGCCCGCATGGGGTGACCAGCATCAGAGGCACACGCGCCGCACATGTTCACACGGAACGAATGGACATGCCGACGCGCAACAAAAGGCGACGCCGTCTATTTACTTTGAGTGGTTGGTATCCGTTGTAGCGGGTTCTACGAAGGAACAGTAGCAGCCCCCTGTATGAAGACTGTATATATTTACTTTGGTGAATGTCTCTTCCCTTTTCCCTTTCTTCGATCAGTAACAAAAATTCAGTCTGCGAGACGCTTGGAGCTTACGAAATCTCTTGTCGTGTGTGTATCTGTTTCAATGAAAGCCTGTAATCACAACAAAGTTCAATATTCGCTGGTGCCGAAACCCAGCATTTGGGTCTTAAACAAGATGGACATCGACAAGATCAAGCGCTAAATGGCCCTGGTGTGAACGTTCACAACAAAGCTGCTCAACGACATCGCCGCCACAGACGACAGAACATGAGTCGGTGAGCAAGAAGAAAAGATCAATCTCCTACCGCTTACAGAAGACTCGCTCAAAGAACTGGACAGGGAGATAAAAAACGGCGTTGATGATGACGCACTGGAGGGGGAATTTGGATGCTTCGAAATATACAAAGAAAGGATCTGCGTAGCAGAAACAAAGGTAGAGCGCATGCTACGCGACCTTTGCCGAAACACTTCAGCAGTAGCTGCTTCGTTAGGTCGCACCTCAGCTCCTCAAAAAGGGGAATCTAACCTTCAAATCTCGCAACTAACCCCAACCGTAAAGCTGCCTAAGCTAGAAATAGCAAAGTTCAGTGGTGAGCTTCGACATTGGCAATGATATTGGAGCCAATTTGATTGGACGATCAGCGTTAACCAGAACCTGTGAAAAGTCGACAAATTCAAGTATCTCAAAAGTCACCTCACAGGAAACGCGGCGACCGCCTTAGCAGGACTTGATTTATCGGAGGGTAATTGTGAAGTTGCGTTCTCGCTATTAAAAGAAAGCTTCGGCCGGAAACGAGTCATCATCGAGGACCACATGACAAGTTTGCTCAGCATAAGGCCAGTACTTGACTAACAAAACCTCAGCCGATCTCGCAGCCTCGTGGACAAAGTAGAGATGGGTGTAAGGAGTCTAACTTCCCTAGGAGTAAGTGTTAGCACTTACGGGACGTTGTTGCCTACAGCCGTAAGGGAAGCGCTGCCTACGGACCTTCGTCTCGAATACTGCGGAAAGAAAGCGCGACTGACGGGAAGGAGCTCGAAGCTTTTCTATACTTTTTGAGAATAGAGGTGGGAACGTGGGAAGTGACACAGCGGGCCGAGGAAACGAGGGACAAGCCTGTCGTGTAAGCTACAGGAAGTCGGAAGAGCACCTTTAATGCGCCAGAAACGCCTTCAGCTGCGGCGTTGCACAAAATGGCTAATGACAGCACAGGATATAAGTTCTGTTCTTCGGCCCGTCACGAAACCGGCGACTGTGATGCAAAGTTGCCAACAGACATGAGAGAAATGCTGAAGTGGGAAAATCGGTGTTTCTGGAATAGAAGTCGAGGGAATGTTGTAAAGCAAAGGGCTCAAGTGCGCCAATTGTAGCGGGAGACACTTGACAACTACGTGTGACCCTAACTTCAGAAGTCACAGCAGCAATGACGAACGCCATGCACCATCATCAGCGATTCTGCAAACCGCGGTGTTCAAGTATTCCCTATGCACAGCAGAGAATTCCACGGACAATGACGGGCAGCAGGTTCTTTTACAAACAGCCCGAGCTTGCGCTGAAGGACCGCATCTCCTCGATGGCGGCAGTCAGAGAACTTTCATAATCACAGCTTATCTGAAAGGGTGCGGTTAAAGACATTCGAGAAGAGGAGCTTAGGACCTATGCCTTCGGTGACGAGCCGGCTATAGCACGCACTAAAACTCGTCGTGTGGAACTGTGGCTCCAAAGTCAGCACGACCGAAAGGAGTGCGAGTGGAAGCCCTCGAACTTCCCTTTATCTGCGTAGATATTACGACTGCTCCATCAAATTCAGTCCTGCTTGAACTTTCGAATTTTGATTAACAAGTGGCAGACGTTTCACAAAGCGGCACAAGTGACAACATTGACGTTTTGATCGGTACTGATCATTACTTGGAAATAGTCACGGGATTTACCAACCGTCTGACACCCAAGCTGATGGCAGCAGAGACTATATTAGGATGGACAGTTCAGGGCCAGGTCGGCACAAGAAAGTCAACGGCGCTCTCTTCCGCGGCTGCCGGCGTAATGCGAGTGGGAGTGTGCGAACTGACTGACAAAGATATATCAGCACCTCTTAGGTCTTTATGGAGCTAGAGCATATTGGCATAAAGGAACAAGACCCATTGCGCCAAGAAGAAGCAGTCATTCAGAACTGCAAAGGAACCGTCAAGATTGAGAACGGAAGATACAACGTCTCGGTCCCCTAAGATCCAGCGGTCGACGAACATGACGGCAATTAAGAGTGTGCTCCAAGACGTCAGAAATCACAGGAAAAGCGACTTCGAAAGGAGATTCGATAATCACAGAATAAGAAGATTCCGTCCGATAGTACATTGAAAAGGGCCACGCCGAGCCAGTCAGCGAGTATTTATTTATTTATTTATTTATTTACTTATTTATTTATTTGTTTTACATACTGCAGCCCTGTAAAAGGGCTATTGCAGGAGTGGGATTATACAGCGCAAAAAAATCGCAACAGAAAAGATACATGAGAAGTAACAACAAAATAACAATAAAACATTTATAACAGTAAAGGAATTAAGCTTTTGTTATGTAATGATTTTCAACAAGAATTGTCACATAATCATTCAGGGGGAGTGATCGAATGTGACCCAGGTATGGAATTCCATAATTCTATTGTGCGGGGAAAGAAACTATACTTAACTGTATCTGTGCGTGCAAGAAATGTAGCGAGATTGAGCAATCCGAAGTTTCCACTCTATTGCATGCCACATCAAGCAGTCCGTGAAGAAAGCCAGACAAGAAAATCAGGGTCGTGTTCGACGCATCATCATGTGCCAAGAATTGGCTCTCTCTGAACGATGTTTTGGAAAGTGACCCAAAGCTAAATCCGGAGCTAAAGGATATCCTGATGAAGTTCCGCGCATAAAACATTGCCCTCGTTACTGACATTGAAAAGGCCTTTCCTGTCTGATAACGACCGGAACGCTGTGCGGTCGCTCTAGTATGCTACGATGCCGAAGAAAGGCGAACTTCAACCACTGGTAACATATCTGATGACTTGCGTGCCGTTCCATCTTACGTCAAGCCCATTTCTCTTGACAGCAACGTGTCAGCATTACCTTGAATGCCTGCCGGAACAGTATAGTAAGACACCCAGTATCCTACGCGAGGATTCGTACGTTGACGACACTCGCAACCAGAGTTGACAGCGTTGTCAATGGTAAAGTGCTGCGCCAACAGTCGCAGGATACACTGTCACAAGCAGGAAGGCGGGTGCACAAATGGATGTCGAACAGCAGAGATCTCATCAACTTCTACAAGCGCGGGGACGCAGGAAGAAAGGGCACTGACGCTTGTCACGATGCCGTTTCAACGGTATTATGAGTGGGTTGGAATGCTCATAGTGACCACATTACTCCTCGAGTTCGTTTCCATAAGAGCTGACAACAAAATATTTCCGCTGCAACTATCGGCAAGAATTTTCGATCCATTTTTATTCATTGCACCCGCAACGCTGTACGTAAAGATATTGTTCCAACGGTTGTGGGAGATTGGAAACAGTGGCACGACACTTTGCAGAAAACACAGCAAGCTGTGTTGGACAGCCCGTATAGGGAGCTCCCTTCCACCATAGAGTTCTCAATGCCGAGAATGATAATGAAAGATTCCATAAGCACTGAGACAGAAAAATTGCTGCCTATTTTCTACGACGCTAAGCCAAAAGCATAGCATCTTTTGTTTGGCAGACTGCCAAAGAAAAGAGCGAAATGTGACAGTATGAACCATAGTATCACTCCCACCTGCGACAGTGCTGAAAGCCGAATATTACAGCTCTTACATCAGGGTAGTCCGGATAACTGCGTTGGTGCGCCGCTTCGTTGACGACTGCCGCAATAAAGAGGAAAAGAAGAACGGCCCCTACATTTGGAAGGGATGATCCGTGCTGAGTGATATTGGTTAGCTACAGCACAAAGAGGTGCATTCAGCGCCGACAGCTCAAACTGGAAGGGCCGAAAACCTTTTCTCTAGAGCTCTCCTGTTTCACCTTTCAACCGATACCTTGACGAAGATGGCTTCATGCGAGTTGGTGGACGATTGCCATTCAGTGACAACGAAGTTGACAATATACATCAAATTGTTCTACCCTGCAATCATCACTTTAGGTCGCTGCTCATAAGAACACTCGATTGATTTCATTGATTTATGGGGTTTAACGTCCCAAAACCAGCTCTGATTATGAGAGACGCCGTAGTGGAGGTCTCCGGAAATTTCGACCACCTGGGGTTCTTTAACGTCCACTGATATCGCACAACACACCGGCCTCAACAGTTCGCCTCCATCTCAATGCAGCCGCCGCGGACGGGGTTCGATCCCGCGACCTTCGGATCTGCAGCCGAGTGCCATAACCACTAGACCACCGTGGCGGCGCCCTCTTCCTCAGCTTCTGGCGTAATGCGAGTGGGAGTGAGCGAACTGATTGACAAGGAAATATCAGCACAGCTTACGCCTTTCTGGGAGCTGAAGTATACCGCTATAAAGGAACAAGACCAGTTGTGCCAAGAAGATGCAGTCATTCAGAACTACAAAGAAACCGTGAATGTTGAGAACAGCAGATAGAAGGTTTCGTTCCCGTGGAAGCCAATCGTCGACAATCTTGACGGCAATTATGAGTGCGCTGCAACACGTCTGAGAACACAGACAAAGCGACTTCGAAAGGAGATTGGTTAATCACGGTATATGAAGCTTGCATCCGATAGTACATTTAAAAGGGCCACGCCGAGCCAGTCAGCGAGGATCACAGCAATCCGAAGTTTCCAGTCTACTGCATGCCACATCAAGCAGTTCGTGAAGAATCCATACATGAAAAGCCACGGTCGTGTTCGACGCATCATCATGTGCCAAGAAATGGCTCTCTCTGAACGATGTTTTGGAGTGACGCAAAACTAAATCAGGAGCTAACCGATATCCTGATGAAGTTACGCAATACAACATTGCCTTCGTTGCTGACACTGAAAAGGCCTTTCAGCAAATAGTTCTGTCTGTTAACGACCTGAACGCTGTGCGGTTGCTGTGGTATGCTGCGACGACGGATATAGGCGAACTTCCAGCACTCGTAACATATCTGATTTCTCTTGACAGCAACTTGTCAACATCACCTAGAAAGCCTGCCGGAACAGTATAGTAAGGCACCCAGTATCCATTGCGAGAATCTCTACGTTGACGACCTCGTAACCGGAGTTGACAGCATTGTCAGGGGTAAAGTGATGCGCCAACAGTCGAAAGATATACTGTCACAAGCGAGAATGAAGATGCACAAATGGATGTCGAACAAAAGAGATCTCATCAACTTATAGGAGAATGGGGACGTAGAAAGAAAGGGCACTGACGCTGGTCATGCTGCCGTTACAAAGGTATTACGAGTTCGTTGTAATGCTCATACTGACCACATTGAGTATAAGCTAACATTACTCCTCGAGTTCGTTTCCACAAGAGCTGACAACAAAAGATTTCTCCTGCAAGTATCGGCAAGAATTTTCGATCCCTTTCTATTCATTGCACCCGCAACACTATACGTAAAGATATTGTTCCAACGGGTGTGGCATATGGGAGCGAAGTGGGACACTTTGCCGAACACTGAAAGCTGTGTAGGACAGCTCGTATAGAGAGCTCCCTTCAGTCAGAGGTCTCAATTCCCACTATGACAACGAAAGATTCCAGAAGCACTGAGACAGAAAAAGTGCTGCATATTTTCTACGACGCTAACCCAAAAGCCTACGGAGCTGTCACATATATCGTAGCAAAGTCGCCTCTCAGAATGATTAATGTGAGCTTGATCATGGCCATATTGCGAGTAGCACCTTTGAAACGCCCCTCGCTACCTCGTCTAGAGCTGGTGGGAGCTCTTATTGGCGCCAGACTCTCTCACTACGTCACCAAAGCTTTGGACCTACAGAACACTTACCATCCTTAGGACGGACTCGACTGTGGCTATGTATTGGATAAAGGGAAATGCAGCCATATGGAAGCCCTTCGTAGCAAACCGAGTCACAGAATTGCAAGCGCTCACAGACCCCAAGGACCGGAGAAACCGCCCCAGTGCAGACATTGCCCCGCTGACCTAATCACCCGCGGCATTTTCCCATCAGCCTTGTTGGAGAGTGAATCGTGGTGGAGCGGACCTCGTTGGCTTCACCAAGACGACGCGCATTGACCAAAGATGAGTGAGCCGAGCTCGGAAGTAGCGGACAGCCAAACGGAAGATCGAAAGGTAACAGTATTGCCCGTAGTAATTCATCGGCATCTGCGACAGGGCTGAAAGCCGGATATCACAGCTTAAACAACAGAGTCGCCCGAACAACTGCGTCGGTGCGCCGCTTCGTCGACGACTGCAGCACTAAAGAGGAAAAGAGGAATGACCCACTACGTGCGGAAGAGGTGATCGGTGCTGAGCGATATTGGTTAGCTACCGCACGAAGGTGCATTCAGCGCCGACATCTCAAACTTGAAGGACCGAAAACCGCTGCTCAAGAGCTCTCCTGTTTTGCCTTTCAGCCTATACCTTGACGAAGATGGCTTCATGCGAGTTGGTGGACGATTGCCATTCAGTGTCAACAAAGTTGACACTAAACATCCAATTATTCTACCCTGCAAGGAGCCCGTGATACACTAGCACAACTGCGAGAACGCTATTTGATCGTCAGGGTACGCCAGGGCGTAAAGTTATCAACCAGTGCATCATCTGTCGCAAACAAAACTGCCCTGCAGCTACCCAGCCAGTAGCGCCACTTCCATCTGACAGAAGTGACAACACGAAGCCCGTTCGACACCACGTTGACATCGACTTTTCTGGTCCTTTGATTTATTAACAGTCGCGTGACGCCCGAAAATGTTACATCGCCCTTTTCACCTATGCTGTAACATGCGCTGTCCACCTGGAACTGCATTCCTACTATCCCTTAAGCGCTTTATGGCTTGCGGAGGAATCTGCTCAACGGTTTAAATCAGACAAGGCGCTCACATTCAAATCAGCAACCAAAGACCTGAAGATGTTTCTAGCATTACAAGACAAGAAAACACAGGCGTACTTCTCCGGAAAGCAGATAATATGGAAGTTCGTAGTTGAACGGGCAGCTTGGTGGGGCAAATTCTGGGGGCGGTTGGTGCGATCGGTAAAGGCAGCATTGCTAAAGGTGTTGGGTCGAAGCAGTTAAAGTACTAACAATTGTTCTTTACGAAGTGGAGCCCGCGATAAACTCACGCCCCTTGATGTTCATGTACACGGATGTAAAGGAGCCAGAAAGGCTTTCACCAGCTCACTTCTTGATAGGAAGAAACCTTACAACTCTACCTCACCGCCTGCCAGCGGAAACTCTGGACGGTAGTATGCAGCTCGCACGACTCTTCAAGTACAGAACTGCTATGGCTGAAGGTTTCTGTAGACGATGGCGGAAGGATTACTTATTAGAGCTTCGATCAGCCCATACGTGTCGACCGACAGCATCGTGGGGTTTGAAGAAATACGCTTCGGAGCTCATAAAGGATGACCGCATGAAGCGACACATGTGGCAGCCCTTCCAAAAATGTCTGTTAACATTGAGCAGACCCGCTATTAACTTTCTGTTGACCGTACTGACAGACTACAAACATTTACATTACAGTAGCACTTGTTCGTAGAACGTCTAAAGATATAATCCTTACTTTTGTACAAAGAATTTTTTAGCCAGAACGTCTAACGAATTTCTGTATTACTTCTGTATAAAGCATATTCTAACTGCATTATCTAAAGGCTTCCTTCTTACTTCTGTATAAAGAATGTTTTTGCCGCCACATATAAATACTTCCTTCTTAATTCTATATAAAGAGCGTTTTAAATACGTCGTCAAATGGCTTCGTTCTTACTTCTATAGAAAGACTATTTTAAATTCACCGTCAAATTCCTCCATTCTTACTTTTGTATAGATAATTTAAGCACGTCATCAAATTACTTCCTTCTCACTTCCGCATAAAGGACTCTCTTTATCTAAAAGTGAGAAGGCGAAGAACGTTTAACCTGTACACTGAGCGATTCTTTGATCTTTCCCTCAGGACATGATGACTGCAGCTGAACAGAAAGTATATGTCGCCTACAAGTGCATTTGAGCTAACTTCTTCGGAACGCGTATTAGAAGCAGCTTTTGCACTTAAGAATAACATGCGAGGTTGTAAGGAAAAACTTGCATTTGTCAAGCTAACTAGTATAATTGAGAGAGCCCTCAAACATTGTGTTAGTGGGCAGTTCTAACGTCATTCCAGACTTTCACCTTCACGTATACTCTGTTTGACCTGCAGTTCAAACTAATAGATGACACACTTCTTTGATACTGCCGTCTTGTGCAAATATTCAAAGACCAGCACTCAGCCCAAAAGGGCCCGAGCTGACCCCTAAAGGTTCGGTTTTTTGCGTTTCAAGTAAAAAAAAAGAAACAACGAAAGGGCCTACGCTGGTGTGATCTCGTTTCAACACTAACATAATTTTGCTTAACCAGACAGGTTTGTGGCAGATGTTAACGTTTAATATGTGTTTTGCTTGCTGGCAAAAAAGAAATAGCAAAACGGCAACAACAGCTCAACTTGCTACCAGCACAGAGCAGTGAATTGCTATCGCACATAAGCTGGCACAATCTCGTAATGAGTTAATTGCACGGCTTCCATATTTCTCTAATTCCCGAAGATTCTCTTTTCGTCACCATCTGCCACATAAAAGCCCTTGTGGGTAAATGTTTAAAGCTTTATGCAGGCTCATTTTTTTCGAGCATTTGCTTGTGGCTCACGCGCTCATAAAATACACGGCTAGCTACTTTCCTTGTGTGTGTGTGTAAACATAGACGCGTGCGTATAGCCGTCAAGTGGGGCAAGCGCACTTGTTTCAAAGATGTCAAGTAATTCTGCCTTCTCAAAGAGTTTGAGAAGGTAGAATTATAGTAATAGTGGCAGTGGCAGTAATACTGCATGTGAAGCAAAAAAAAATTACAGCATATCCACGGAGTGAATGATGGTGAGTGGGCGAAGCTCGGGATGTTCATCGTAGATCGTGCCGAGTTCCGGATTAATTTAGTTAACGCGCACGCTACGAATCCTTATGGTTCAACTACGCACAAGTGAAATCTCCCACCGGCACTTCATTGCAAGTCAAGTTCCAGTGTCTATATATGTATATATGGGTGGCCAGTGAACGCTTCTCCAACGCAAGCAGTCGGTATTTCTCAATCAAGAAACTCGCTAGGAGACGCTGCCTGTGCCAACGTTGTCTCTCGCGGGTGAGGGCGCATTCTCCTTCTTTGCGAGCTGGTACGGCGTTCATTTAAGAAAGAGCGTTTCCATCGACGCGCGCCTTTCTCTCTCTCTCTCTCTCTCTGTATCTCTCTCACAAGACAGCAGATGGAAGAGTGAGAGAGAGAGAGAGGCACGCGCTCGCCCTCGGCGAGCGCCGGCGCGTGCGTGCCTCCCGGCAGGCACGCGCCGGTGGTTACAAACAAACGATAATGGGGACGAACGGGTGACGCCATAAGGAGCTTCGCCCCTAAAAAAAAAGCGCGCATTGAACACTTCGCGGACGTCAGTTTTCCTCAGCAAGGGTAAAACCGAGGTTCTTCGAAACAACCGTCCAAACCATGCCGAAACGCACGCCACGCTGGCACCTGGTGCGTGCACAAAAGTCCTGAACCAGGGCTACTAGTCTGCTGGGAGCAGGCAGTCATGCAGTGCCCTCCCCCCGACGCGGTTCCTAGAAAATCCATTGTGCCAAAGATAGATAGATAGATAGATAGATAGATAGATAGAAGATAGATAGATAGATAGATAGATAGATAGATAGATAGATAGATAGATAGATAGATAGATAGATAGATAGATACGGCTGAAGTGATATGGCTCGACAATCACTCGACGAAATTCGACGAGTAATAAAAATCCAATAAATCCAATAAATAAAAATCCAATTATTATCCTAGTTACAAAATTCCACGTATACGCTCCGAAGGTACGACTTCTACAAGAAGGCGACGGCCTTGCATGAATCTCGTAGCCAAGTCAGTTTTGTGCCGCTGAGATTTGTGCCGACCTTACTCTTATTACTGGACAAGTTGAAAAGACGACAGCAGAAAAAAGAACGAAAGCGTTTTTTTTAAGTGTAGCCTAGCCATAGCGCCTTAGGCACTGCCAAATGAGGATGACACTGCACAAGCTAAAGAAATGAGCAGCTGATATGAAAAACGAACCGCGATACACAAAGAAGTGCATGTTAGGGCTGAATGTACGAACACAGCGGACAACAACTTTAGTTGAAGATAGAGAGAGATTCTAGTTGGGGAAGTGAAGAAAACAGGGTGAAGGGTGAACTGTCTCTCAGTGAGGACATCTCAACCGATACACTCAGGGGGGTGGGGGGGGGGGAAGGATTAAAAGGACAGGGAGAAGAGGGTAGGCCCAGCACAGACTAAATGTTTCTTCTGCAAAGGAGAGTTTCTGAGGCAACTGGAAGTGGTCACCAAACAAAAACCAAACATTTCAGAAAGGGCCAATAGTTAAAGGATGTTGGACTGTTTGCGCTGGTACGTTGAGGAAGGGTTACACTTAGGCGCACGACACGAGCTCGAGTTATATGTAGAGAGATATAACATTACTCTCCCATGAATCAAGATGGTCACTACAACGTACCTGTAAGGCAAGCGGCCTGGAGTCAATGACTTAAGTGAACCCGTCAACAGATTTGACTGATAAGCGAGCAGCAATGCTAGCAGAGAGGAAGATATCTTTTTATACCGCGACTTCAATAATAGACAAGCATGCTCAAACTAGTAAACCGTCGCGCGAATAGTGCATAATGGCAAACCGCTCAAAATATTTCAGAAATTGCTAGAACCATAGGCATTAAGAAAGAATGGTAGAACAAGCAAGCTTCCGATAGAGATTTCTGAAAGAAGGTATGATTGTGGTTCGGTTAAGGAACGGACGCTAATTTCTGCAGTCCATGTCGGGAGCACGGCTAAGCCTCCGTGGAGGTAAGGGAAAGAGACATAAGGAGATAGAAAGGAGAGATAAGCCGTGCTGGAGAGCTCCGGAAATTCTGACCACCTGGGGTTCTTTAACATGCACTGACAACGCAGGGTACACTGGCCTCTTGTATTAGAAATAAGGAAGCCCTTGTATTTTGGCATTATGTATAACAGCGAGGCTTTTTACTCCCTTGACGAGACCAAGTTCAGAGCAACGCTATAAAGACATTGCGTATTGCCGAACGCTATCGAATGCTAGCAAGACACTTTGCGCAAAACAAGCAGGCCTCGGTAATATAAGAGTGAGGACTGCACATTGCTTTGAGGATGAAAATAAAGGCAGAGAAGGTCTCATTCTCACTGAATTCTTTTAAACTTACACACAGAATATGGGCTGATGAACGGCGACCTCGAAACAGGGGACCTTGCACGGAGAAGTGGATGAACTAGTGCACCTAACTTGCGATATTTAGACGCGAATACATTATTAGAAGGAATAATAGAAGTGACAAAAGCATTCGTTCTAACTGTGAAATAATAATGAAATTGACGTGGTAGAAACATAGAAAAGTTTTCAAAACAATGTGTCGCGACATATACGATAAGACAAAATGTGACAAAACACCCGCACTTAGCATTAGAGCATTAACAGCATGCTATGGTGGTATAGTTGGTGCACAGCTTAACTGAAATGAAGTCACGCAGCGATAAAACAGAAGAGAGCAGAGAAGTATCCGAACAGAGCGCCACCATGGAACGGTGTTAGAAGAATGTTGTGGCGTAAAATTGTTAGCGAGGCATCTTCGAAGCTTTAGGCTGCAACCATGAAAACCGGAAAAAATAGACCTGGACCCGAGCATTCACGCTTATTTGAAGTTCATTATCAACAACATTGCAGCAAGACACCATCCTCGAAGAAATCGTTTTGATGGCTTGACGACAGCTCGGGCGCATGCTACTTTCGGTGCTACTTTCCGCTCCTCGATCAAGGTACAAGACCGCTAGGAACAAACTTGGCGCGTTGCTCCTGAAGGGTTATTGAAAGTGTCTCTTCTTTTTTTTTTCCAGATTATGTCTGTGTGCTGTACATGCCGCAGTATTATCGCATCAATCTTACATGGCAACAAGCGGAACACTTCGTATCAAGGAAACTACGAGTTCTTGATATAGCTCTGCTGTTCCTCCTCAACTCGAACGCCAGTTGTATTCACTTTGGCGGCTACTGGCCGTGAACACTTTCCTAAACGGTATGGCGATAATCCAGAAACGATAAAAAGTATTACACGCGCAAGCGAAAGCTCGCCGACAACTACCTCCCATAAACGCAACTTAGAAATCGTTGAGACATTTTAGGGGGGGGGAGGGGGGTGGGGAGAGGAGCAGCAGGAGGCTAACGACCTGGCCTTGATAATATAGCTATCGCACGTTATAGCCACGTGCTGCAGCCACTCTACTCGCCTGGCGCAGTCCACGGGCCATGATATCGCAGCATCGTTTATCACCGATTTCAGGATTTTAAGCCAGAAAAATCACAGTGTACGCTAATTTTCTCAAAATGATGTGGTCAATTGTTTATAATAGGAATCAATGTAAGACTAAAGCGAAAAGTTTCTTCCCAGAAGCAGTCGAACGCTGCATCAACGGGGATTTCACGGTCATCTTACGAGCACTAACATTGAAGGATCGAAAGATATGTACTCAGTTGTGCCTCAAGCTTCGTTGACATCTCTGGGCAAATCATAAACCTGTGATATCGCACAAGCTAACAATATACCTCAATTACTGAACTACAATAAACAGAAGTATTAAATCCAAATCATTTCCTTACTAACTAGGTGACTTGGACCATATCTATCTATCTATCTATCTATCTATCTATCTATCTATCTATCTATCTATCTATCTATCTATCTATCTATCTATCTATCTATCTATCTGTCTGTCTGTCTGTCTGTCTGTCTGTCTGTCTGTCTGAAAGACCACATTTCCACGTCCGTCCATCCATCCTTCCGTCCATCTATCTGTCATTATGTCTTTCTGTCGGTCTGTCTATCTAGCCGCCTCCATCTATGTGCTCCGGTGGTCGCCTCGTTCAACCGGTATACACAAAATATGAATGGTAGTGTACGAATGTATGGCGAACATGCCTGGCTGATCTTTACGTCCCTAGCGATACCGCAATGTAAAGATGTGCGCTACGATTAACGACACTGCGTGGCTCATACGATTCACGATACGATTTAGCGATTCACGTGTGGCTCATACATGTCCTGCTACGCCTGTGGTATGTAGGTATGAGACAAAGGTGTTTGAATTTTATACAGACTATGCCCATCATTGGCTAACTAAAAGAGATATTAGCAGATGATTGGAACACATTTAAAAATAACAAAGTCACGCAGTTTGTCGTAGCTCGGGGTTCAAATGTAGACACACAGACAAACGAATGCGCAGCAATCTGCGAAGGCAATTCGTACCAATTGATAGGCGGCTATCGAACCTAGGCCCCAAGATGCCAAGCAAGCACGCTACCACTAGGCTACGGCGGCTCTTCCAGCGCATCGAATATTGATGACTAAAACGCCTTGGTCTTCACTGCACATTCGGGCCTTGTGGCCGGACAGGGCCGACCCGGGTAGGAAAAATTTTGTATCGGTCTCGGACCGGGCCAAGGTCTCACTTTGAATCACCGGGCCAGGCTCGGGTGGGTAAATTTTAACAAGTACCGGGCTCGGGCCCAAAATCACGGCCCATGCAGTGCTCTACCTCACAGTAGGCCAACCCCTATTCAGCACTTGTAGCCAAGCGCCTTGCTTCCGTTTGGTACGTGTGAATCTGCTCTCAGAGTCGTAAGCGGAGACATTGCACGTGAATGGTGCTCATTGTACCTGCCAAAAATGCACAACCAAAAATGGTTACGATTTCTGGGGTTCTATGTCCCAAATTCAGCTGTGATTATGAGAGACGCCCTAGCGGAGGTCTCCGGAAAGTTTGAGCAACTGGGGTTCGTGACGTGCACTGACGTCGCACAGTGCAAAGGCCTCAACATTTCGCCAGAAATGTTTATCGGCGTTTGATTTTGTTTAGTAGTTTCAAAAAAATTGCGACGTCGAGGGGCCACGGTGCTGGGTATACCCCATAACAGGTGGGGCTTTACCTGCCAAAAGTAGCTACGGTTATGCGGCATGCCCAGTAGTGCAGGAACCCGGAGTAATTTTGACTACCTGGTATTTTTTTTTTTTGTAAATGTGCAGCCAAGTATAATTACATGTGTGTTTTTCGTATTTCGCCCCCATCTAAATGCGCTCGCTGTCCCCGGGACCCTATAGACACCGAGCTTCGAAAGCCAACACTCTAGCCGCTAAGTTATGACAGTGGGTACTTCGGAGATTATCAGCGATACTATGGGCATTCTGTGCATCTGTTATTTCATATTGCTATGCTCGCGGATAACTGCCACCTCAATGGACGACAAATATTTGTTCCAAGCTGGTTTGACTGCCGTTGCTCCTATCGTTTCTAGATTTAGGTTGTCACCACATTCTTCGTGATGGTTCACACACAGATGAGGATGCTTCAGTGTGATCGAGGGTTCAGATGTCGATTTTCAACAACAGCTAGCTACACGATTCTTCATGCTGTCACGGAATACCCTGCGATTAAGGTAGCTTGACAATTCGAAGTGTCAGCTGGGAAGGAGGCGGCTCGGAGCCAAGAATGTGCAGCAGTCGCTGATACGAAACGTTATCAATGGTCGCTTATATTTCATGCGCGGAACACGTTATCAGAACCTGCGTTTCATCTTATTCCAAGGAAACATGCCGTCATTAAGCCTGATCGTTACAGGGTAGTATTTGTGTTGCTTAATTCCAGCAAGCGCGCGGTACAGCTTCGGTATTGGTCTAGATTTCGACGTTATTTTAAGCAATCACGTAACAACACGACAGCCAGAACAATGCAGCTTACGCGTGTAAAGGCGGCAATGACAATTATCGAAACATATTTATCAAGAGACGGCCTGTGAAACGAATCCAGCGTTAATACATTCTTTAGGAGCACTAGGCTATGCGTCGTCCCTCACAATCGTATTATTGCGATGGCATTTAAGAACCCATGAAATAAACTTTCAAACTCAGTGGCAGTCTTGCTCTATCAGCGTGTCTTCCTTGAGCCCTTTAAACCTCCCAACTGGAACCTGAGACCAAAGAGTTGGATCCTATTCAGTGCTTACTAAGTCGGCATCTTTGCAGAGCTGTGATCTCGTCTTCAAAATTGTGATACATTCTGCTCTCAATCAGTACGACTAACTAGGTCGTTTCAACACGTTTTGTCGTCATCGATCTTGTGCGGCATGGCGGTTAGTGACACAAGCGTCAATTCAGAAACGCAGGTATTTGAAGGCCGGTTACGAGTGGCACAACACAGCTCACATCCAACTCTAACAGTGGTAGCCCACTGCGTAGTAGCCATGAATAACTCGCACTTCTTGGCGCTCGTGCTAAGTGCATTCCAGCTATTTAAGAATTACGCGATGTGTTCCATCCGAGGCAAGGTTTTAGTTCAGCACCGTTAGATAGTTACATTGAACAAAGAAATAAAATACGGACCCTTACTACTCTACAAAAACACAATGCATTGGCTTCGTTATCCCTTGGCTTTCAAAAGTTGGGTCTAACAAAACATGGGCCTTCGAACGATTCGCGTAATTGACAAGTAGTTATTCAACCATCATCAAGTACTAGTCGGCGAAAAAAATATTCCGAAGAATGAGACAAGAAATTTTATGAACACTTGACAATCGAGATAGCCATGCGTCGTTTGCAAATTTAAACGCTTGAAACTTCCGTACGGAAAGAACAGTCGGAATTCGAGGCAAGGCAGTGCAGGCAATTCAGTGAGACTTCCACCATTCGGGTATATTAATTGAGCACTTCACTCATTGCACGCGATTATTTTCGGATTGCGCCCATACTAAAACACAGCTATGAACGGCGTGGCCGTTCCCTACAGATCTTAGCGGTGATGAGCCATAGGAAGGGGACCATGCCAATCAACACAATTTCCGTGTATTTTTTTTTCTGCAGCTGGCAGCACTCATCCTTCCAAGAGATCCCGATGCGCATGCACGCAGACACGATCCGATTTATCGCATACGTTCGAGGGCGATTCAGTGGAAAGCCACAGCAGCACGATGGTTGACATTGCGCTTGACGCACAAGTATAACTGCAATATTTCCGCGATGCCTCAACCTTCGCGGGCACGCAATGAGTGAAAGAATTTTGAGTAATGATACCCATGAAGAAATCAGAAGAACTAACCTGGATATTGTGCCAGAAGCCGCAACCATATCGAGCTGGGTGACGAAGTCGTGGCCACGAGTACCGGCTACACCGACGAAAAGGCACAGACTGAGTTCTTGGTCTCGTGACCAATGACGTCATAGACTGCAGTTGCTAGACGATATGCTGATTCCTCGTTAAGGGTTCCAAGCAATGCATGCAATTTCCCTTGTCTAGCCGATGTTTTGCAGTGGCGGGCGATATGAAAACAGGCTTCAGAAACACTCTATGACGTTAACACTGTATAGAAGAAGGAAGAAGCAAAACGTCCGGAAGGGATAGTGTCGCTTATCGAAACATGGCCAAGTAACCTTGCGGTCGATTACGTGAAGCGTATGTTTCAGTGGCGAGACATTTCTTAGTCTGTAACTTCATTCCTGACCTGGCTCCGTTAACGCGTGGAACTAGCGCCCCCAAACACGGCGAACGAGGAATTCTCTATGAAATCACGTAACCATGACCAACGAAAGTAGACCTTCGATATCATGTCATCTCATATCCGTAGCAAGACGGCTTGTTCTTTCAAACTACCACCATCCCCACTTTAATGTTAGCTGCGTGCACAATATTACTTCATTCCATAAAGCGGCGCGAAATTACTGCGGGAATCGGTGCGAAAGATGGTCGGAATTTCCAGAGGCCTCCGCTACGGCGTCTCTCATAATCATACCATCGTTTTGGGACACAAAAATTCCAGAGGTCAATTTCATTGTACAAAGTATTTACTGCTTATCATATAGAACTTCTGCAAGTTGTTACAATCAGTTGAGGTTCCCAGGAGAGTTGATTGCCAACCTGCAGTAGCTGAAAAGTATAGTGATTAAGCTCATGGGGATGATCAAGCTTATGTGAGTGAAATGGTGCTGGAAGTGCAAACAAGAACCCGAAAGCACGGTTGTGGCAGCACATTTTGTGAAAAGAGAAACGCGCCACTGCTTTCTCCAGCTGGCTAGTTGTTTTGTGGGGTTTAATGTCCCCAAACTAGTTCTGATTATGAGAGACGCCATGGTGGAGGGCTCCGGAAATTTCCGCCACCTGGGGTTCTTTTAACATGCACTGACATCGCACAGCACACGGGCCTCAACATTTCGCCACCATCGCAATGCAGCCGCCGCAGCCGGGATTCGATCCCGCGACTCTCGGATCAGCAGCCGAGTACCACTAGACACTGGACCACCGCGGCGGGGCTACAGCTGGCTAGGGAAAGAAGACTAAGTAGAGCTCTCGCTTCTGTGACACTGGCATTGCGCTCTTAGCGTCACGTGGTCGTGGCCATGATGGACGCAGCAGAACTCAAGGCGTTGGCAGTAGGACTGTTTATGGGGCCAAGATGCCTCCAAGACAGCAAAGCAAATCCGCAGCAAGGTGTTAGCGTTGCGAACAGGGGTCGGGCGATGATAAAAAAAAATCCACGCTTATCCACGGAGGGAATTACGATGAGTGGGCGAAGCTCCGGAGGTTCATCGGTAAAAACCGTGAATCTTCCGTGAATCTTGCCCAGTACATCATCAAAGACGTGACAAACACTGTGTGTCGCCATCTAGCGCTCTCCTATCACACTAGAGCACGCAGCGAGCGCCTCCGCGCCATCTATTGATCAATTCACGTACTAGCTAAGCAGCACCGCAGCGCTCGGACAGACAGACAGACAGACAGACAGACAGACAGACAGGCGGACGGACGGACGGACAGGCAGACGGGCAGACAGACGGGCGGACGGACAGACAGACAGACTCCCATACTACGCGTTCCCATACATCTGAATGGATGGACGGATGGATGGATGGATATTAGGAGCGTCCCCTTTATAACGGGGCGGTAGCCGGGCCACCAAGCTCTAGCTTTATTTCTGTTTCCTCTACAAACAATTCTTTTCCCGAATCACACATATTTTTCAGACAGACAGGCAGACAGACAGACAGACAGACAGACAGAATGAAGCGAGCACCGCAGCGCCATCACGCCATCTAGTGAGCACTTCACGAACTAGAGGTGGCTACTACAAACGGAGGATGGACAGACCCACGGCGTAAGGAGCTTCGCCCCTAAAACTGAGCAGCGGTGGTATGCATCGCCTTTTATACGTACGTCACGGCGTTCTGGTATTATCATCGACTTTCCAGAGGGCAGTCAAATGTACACGTCGCTCATGCAAAGTTTGTACAACGGTCGATACCATTCCCGAAGCAGCATGCAAGATGGGCGCGGCCTGCGCTGCCCGTCGCAAGAAACAAGCAAACAAACAAACATGTGCGCGTGCTGATAGTTAGCTGAAATGAAGCAAGCAGCGCGTTGCTGCACTGTCTCAACGGGCTGTAATAAGGCAGTTACGTACCTGAGGTTAAGCGATTATTTGTCGCAAGCTTTGTCACAAGGTTTTTGTTAGTAAACGTTGCATTTCCCATGCACGATACCGACACTAACACATTTTTCGTTTGTTTAGGCATGTAAGGGCTTAAAGAGTCCCTGAAACAGTTTTGACGATTTCGCACGCATTGAGTCGGCAGCGCAATCACTTCTGACCATTAGCTGGCCCATATGAGCGCTCTGTATAGCAAGTGTACTTGGTTTTAAGGTTGCGCATCTCTAATGACTGAAGCGACGCAACCAAAACAGTTTTCAGCCAACCCTGCCCATAGATCGTGCCATGGGCACGCAACGTCATACTCACCGCGGATTTGATTGGCTACAAACTCCAATGACTTCATGAGAAATCTTTTTCCATCATAGGATGCTCGCGGCAAACGGCGACACCGATTTAATTTTCCATAATGAACCAGGTGTGATGGATCTCGGAAGCCGCAGAACGCAAGACCCATGTTATTACCGCTGATGTCGTCTCAGCCTTCAAGCGGACCTAGCGGACCGGCCGAGTAGAGAAGGAAAATCCCTTTTGAGAAGGATGGTAATCTCACTTTGCACGTAGCTGCCTTGCTGCAGGGTGATTCGCGTTATTTATGGTGCGAATGATATGATGGTGCTGTGGTGCTATGGCCTGTTTTCTGACCCAGTCTCAAAAACCGCTTCAGGGACCCTTTGAGATCACTCACTACTTCCTCAGCTAGTCAGTCCCAGAAGAACATGCAAAACAGTTGGCTGGGGTGGATTTCTGAAATTCAATGCATGCAGGCAGGCAGGCACAGAACTTTATTTTGGTCCTGAGAAACTGCAGTTGGACGTCCCCTTCTAGGGGGATCCTGTAGCAGTTGCGGGCCGCTCCCACGCAGGGACAGGAAGACCGTGGCCCTCCGCCCTCTCGCAGGCTCTCTGGACAGCCCGAAGTTGAACCGAAAGGACGCCACTTCTCAGGGCTTCCTCCCAGTCTTCTTCTTTGCTGAACTCTGTGTCACGTAACGCAGGACATTGCCAGAGCATGTGAGCTACTGAGCAGTAAGCCTCTCCGCAGTTCGGACAGTGCGGTTCAACGTTGGGCGAGAAGTTACTAAACCTGCCTCGCGAAGGGAAAGACCCCGTTTGGAGTTTTCTGAAGGCCGAAGACTGCAGACGAGCGAGTTTAGGGTGAGGAAGTGGAAAGACCCTCCGAGAGAGATGATAACGAGTCACGATCTTGTAAAAAGTTACGAGCGGGTCCCTGTACCTGCCGGCATACCCGCCCGCGAATTCGCCGGGACCGCCGCGGTGAGTGAAACCTCGCGCACGGTCATGGGCAAACTCATTGGCGTTGGGTACATCGGGCTGTACGTTGGCCCCCATGTGGGCCGGGAACCATGTTATGGTGTGAAACCCGGCAGCCCCCTCGCTGCCGAGGATAGCCGCTGCCTCCCGCGAGATCGAGCCCGAGGCGAAAGCTCTGGCAGCCGACCGCAAGTCCGTGAATACATTTGGACGCGATACGTCCTTCATTGCTACAGCAATGGCAATTTGCTCAGCAATCGTTGCCGAAACGTTTCTAACCGACGCAGCACATAGGAGCTTGCCACTATGGTCGACTGAGACCACTGCAAAGCGATCAGAACGCCCGTAGTGCGCTGCATCGACAAACGTAGCGAGGTCCGGGCTGTCTGCAACTGACTTCAATAAGGAACGGGCTCGAGCTATGCGGCGTCCTATATTGTACTGCGGGTGGACATTCCTGGGAAGTGGAGCTACGGCAAATGTACCTCTGATTGAAGACGGTAGAGTCACTTTACGTTCGCGAATCTAAGACCGCAGCCAGTGGACTCCAGGATACGTCTACCGGCCTGCGAGGACGATAGGCGCACTACCTGAGCCATTTTCTGCGCCTCGATCACCTCCGAGAGGGAGTTATGCATGCCCAGTTGTATGATTTTTTCGGTGCTGGTGCTGATAGGCAACCCTAGAACTCGCTTTATACTCGTGCGCATTAGTGCGTCGATTTTTGCCTCTTCCCTTTTGGACCAGTGCAGCGCCGAAGCGACGTAATTAATGTGGCTCATGAGAAACGCATGGTAGAGCCGAAGGAGATTGCTCTCGCTCAGCCCGCCCCTGCGGTTCGAGACCCTGAGTATGAGCCTAAGCATGTTCTCCGTCTTGGAAGTGATGCGAGCTATAATCTGCGAGTTGCCCCCCTTCGACTCCAGCAACAGTCAGATGCAGTGTACCCTGGGGATTCTCTGCCCGTCACGTGTGTATAGAGATATTTGAATGTGCTCTAGAGGAGTGAGGTTCCTCATCCCTTGTCGGGTGGGTCGGTAAAGTAACAACTCGGACTTGGCAGGCGACAGGCTCAATCCCGAACCGACTAGAAAGCCCTCCGTGACGTTGAGTGCCTGTTGAAGTGCCTGCTCTACCTCGGCATCGGACCCTCCCATGCACCACAGTCATATCGTCCGCGTAGAGAGCATGTTTAATCCCGTGAACCGTGGAGAGTCGCTCGGAGAGGCCCTTCATGGCAATATTGAAGAGGAGAGGAGAGATGACGCCCCTGTGGAGTGCCTCTCGCTCCCAAGGTAAATTCCGCGGATTTTAGTTGGCCGATCTTAATGGAATCCCTGCGTTCCCTGAGAAAGGAGCTAATGTATGCGTGGAAACGTTGTCCCAGACACATATCCGAGACTGCCTCGAGCACAAACTTGTGAGAGATGCTGTCAAAAGCTTTGGCCAGGTCTAGAGCTAGTATGCCTCGAGTATCTCTGGTGTAGTTGTCAATAATTTGTCTTTTAATGAGGAGCATGACGTCCTGTGCAGACAGGGCAGGCCTAAATCCCACCATGTTTTGCGGAAATAGCTCTTTAATTTCGATGTACCTGGACACCCTATTGTGGATCGCATGTTCAGCCACCTTTCCTACGCAGGACGTAAGCAAGATCGGCCGCGTGTTCTCCTGTGCTAAAGGTTTCCCTGGCTTTGGAATAAGCACCACGGAGGCAGTCTTCCAGGATTCGGGGACAAGCCCCGTCTCCCAGATTCCTCGGTTAGCTTCTGGATGGATTTACTATCCAAGTTACGTAGGAGCCTATTTGAGATTCCATCCGGGCCCGGTGCAGAGCGTCCGTTGAGCTCCTGGAGAACCTCCCAAATTTCTGGTTCAGTGAAAGGTGCGCCCAGCTCCGCCACCGTCCCCCCCCCCCCCCCCCCCGGTAACGAGGATAGTCCGCGTCACCGGAAGGACTCAGCGGAAGATAGGTATCCGCTGACCCTTGCAGAAGGGCTGTTTCAGACACACCTTTCGCCTTTTCACCATGTACAATTCTGTCAATAGCGAATCTCTGGTTACCTTTGGATTGCAACTGATCAAGTAGTTATTAAGGAGGTTCCATTTGCCCCCCACTCTCATCTGTCCATCAATCGAAGAACATACTTTGTCCCACTGCTGTTTGGATAGTTGAGTTCCGCAATTTTCTTTCGGAGTCTGCGATTGAGCCTCTGCGTCCGCCACCGGGCTAGGATGGAATTTTTGGCCTCTAAGAGGTGCGCGAGGTGAGAATCCATCCGATCAACTTTCAGGTCCGTTTTGACAACCTTGGTTGCAGCATTAATATCCTCCTTGAGCCTTGCAAGAAGGCTCTCTAAGCTGCCGTATTCATCTTGGTCCTCCCTTCGCAATTTTCGAAAGGCATCCCAGTCCGTTACCTTAAATTCCCTGAGGGGAGCCGCATTGACAGCTAGGGTAATAGCCACCACGAAGTGGTCGCTACCTAGATTCTCTTGCAGATTTTGCCACCCTGCTGTACGAACGTTCTTAACGAACGCCAAGTCCGGAGTCGAGTCTCGGGCTACCGACGTGCCCGTTCTTAATTGTCGGGAACTGCGGATCTGTAATCAGTTCCAATGAGCAGTCCGATACCGCCTGTAGAAGATGATTGCCCTTGGGTGTTCGCCTAAGGTAGCCCCAAGCGTCGTGCGGAGCGTTAAAGTCTCCCGCTACCACGACGGCGGCCCCCTTAGCCAGAGTCACCGCTTTTGTCATGAACGAAGCGAACGCTTGCCGGATGTCCGACGGCGAGCTGTAGACATTCAGAATAAATACGCTGTTTCTGAGCCAGCTGTTCGGGATGAGTTCTACCAGAATTACCTCCGTCCTGTTTTTGCCCACCTGTAGTTTGTGTTCCTGAAAGGAGCATTTTCTTGCGACCAAGGTTGCCAAACCCCGCTTTCCCTCCTCGCGCACCGAGAGAACTCGATCGCCCGGAAAGGTTAGCGCTTCACCGAGAGCTTCCTGTAAGATAATTACGTGCGGTTTGACCGCCTGAGAAGCGACGAACTGCTGC
This sequence comes from Hyalomma asiaticum, assembly GCA_013339685.2. NCBI lineage: Eukaryota > Metazoa > Arthropoda > Arachnida > Ixodida > Ixodidae > Hyalomma > Hyalomma asiaticum. The sequence goes on from CM023491.1 coordinate 52,689,137, forward strand.
AGCGGAGCCCTGCGCCTTTTGAAACTCGCACAGTTCCACTGCCAAACGACAAGCTCATTAGTGTTGCCCGCCATGATTATTGCTCTGAGTTTGCCTCTCCCGCGCCGGGTGTACTGCTAATGCGCCTGCAGGTGACGGCGCCCTGTTCGGACCTTGCGAAGACGAGCGGGTCGTAGCTAGCGCGGCCTGCGTGCTTTCAAGAGACGACACCCTTTGTAGTAGAGTAGCCATGCTATCAGCGAGTTGTTTTATCGATTGCTGCATGCTTTCCAGAGCTGTGCTGTTGGACTCGGTCTCCATAGAGTCCCACTCCCCTTGCGAGGGCGTGGCCCCGCGTTTACCTGAGCGCGCCTGTGCTTCCGCTGGTGGGGGCATCTGCTGGCTGTCGCCCTGGGATGAGTAAGATTTGCGAAGCGACTCAAGGGCAGCCCTCATCTGTTGAAGCTCTCTGTCTTTAGGCGAGCATTCTCTTCGATCAACCTAGCTACCCTGGGGTCTTCCCTTTGCTCTGGCAATGCTACCTGCGTTACCTTTGATGGCAGCGCTGCTGGCTTCGGCTTTGTTCGATCCACCCAGGTAGGCGCTTCCTGGATCCGCACCCGCGAGCGAGAGCGCCCTCTGGAGCGAGAGCGCCCCCTGGAGAGGCTGCGCCGGTGGTAAGCTGGCGTGACCGACCGCCCCCGCTTGGGAAAACTTGCCACGCTGGAATCACATGACCGGCACCCCTGGGCCAGCTGTTGCTGATTTTTGTTGGCACGCTTTCGGCACCGTCTTCTTCGCACAACGTAAGGGACTTGAAAGCGTTGTTTGCACGTTCTGTCCGCCGTGGATGAGGTCCTCCGCAAAGAGAACACGTGGGCGAGCACCGGTGATCGTCAGATGGGGAGGCGAGTGCACAGCCTCTGCACATCTTCTTGTCTGGGTTGGGGCAAACGTCGGCCCTGTGGCCCAAACCTCCACACGCGGCGCTGCACAGGACAGGAAAGAGAATGAGGCGCGTGTGCTCCGTCATTTTCATACCGCAGAACTACCGTGGCGCCCCCAGCGGAGTATGCAGCTGTCGCACCACCTGTCGTGCGCGCTGCTCCGTAGAGTAGAGGGTTCGTAGAGGAGAAAAAGGGGGGAAGCATGGGAGAAGAGAAAGAGGGGTACGGGACGCGCATGCGCTGTGGGCGTGTGGGACGCGGGCGCCGTTCCGTACAGTAGAGAGGATTACTAGAGGAGAGAAAGGGGAGCGTAGGAGAGGAGAGAGAGGGGGAGGGGACGCGCATGCGCTGTGGGGATGTGGGACGCCGCGGGAGGGAAGGATATAGCTCCCGCCGTAAGCTGCTTCGCATGTAATATCAAACAGCCCAGCATGCACGGCGCGTAGACATGACCGTCCTTAACATGAGTAGAAAGATTCGCCGCATCTGCGCAGGTTTTGTCGATGACGTTTTGATGTGGGCGGCATGGTGGTTGGTCGATAGAAGATTGCGCTTTTCGGCGCGAGAAGATGGTTAGCTTGTTTTTGCAGCGTAAGCTGTTATGAGATCACAACAAGGGCCGTTTTTGCGTCGTAGTTGTCCGCCGCCGCCGCGGGTGCCCGTAACAGCTATCGCGGCAAATTTTAGAAAAAATAAAGGACCGAGGAGGATTCAAACCATGTCCTCTGCGTGGCATTCGAGCATTCTACCACTGAGCCACGCCAATTCTTGAAAAATCTTCGCTAAAAGACCTAAACAGGTGTAACGTTTGCCGAGGAATCGCATTCGCAAGTGTAATGTTACGTGGCAGAATAATAATGTGCCACTACACATCAGGGAAAATGGATTGCATAACGAGTACGAGGAATCATTTGAAAGAACGCAATGTGGCATGGTTTGTAGCTCTGGACCCATTACAGAGACATCATCAACATCATCATCATGAAACAATCTTCTTCAACATTTCCATCATCATTATTACGAAGCGCTGCCCTTTGAAATAGTTTTGTTGTATTGTGCCATGCATCACGCGGCAGGCCACGCACGCAGCCGCGCCAGCCATGGAGGAAAGAAAAACTAGGAGGGGGCGTCACGTGACAATCTTGAAGCCTAGTCATAAAAAATTTAAAGGAAAGAATCATGGGAAATAGGCCCTCACGTGATAGGCAAGCGGTCGATTTAGTCGACTGGGGAGTTTCGCTTTTGATGCGTCTGCTGCGGAGGCGACGTAGGCAGGCGTAGGTTTCTGCACGGAGCATATGCGGCGTGACAAACGCGCACGCCGAGGCAACGCACCGGCCGAGGTTGTCGAAGGTTCGAACGTCTGACGCTGCCGAGTCTGTGTAATGTCAGCCGGGAAATGCATAACTACTACAGTACTACTGAACGCGGCTCGCCGCCGCGGACACTGGGTTGCAGCGAACGAAGCTGTCTGCTTAGTGAGCGGCTCTGCGCCCAACAACCTGCACCGCATCGAAGACGACTCGTCGCGTTTTGGTGTGCTCTCCAGCATCGAAATGGGGAAGCCTTTCGTCGTGCAAATGTCTGAAGGAAACCAAGACACATATGCGACGGCAATTCTTCGCGTTTGGGGTTACTTGAAAAGCAGTGGCGCCAGCACGCGTGCTATATATTAACATGTTGAAGAAATGTACCGGCAAAGGTGCTGCTACATCTGCTGATGCTACATCCGAAGACGTTGCTGATGAGCCTTCCCAAGTCCAGTACGAACCGGTATGTTTGCCTGTATTAATGATCACAAGGCTTGCTTATTAAGCGTTTCGCTGTGATTATGGACCTCACATTTAAAGTAGTTATTTTACATATGCGTGTGAGCCATTTGCACAGGTATTTCGTATTGTAATATTGACAGATTTAAAATACCTAATAGTAAAAAAAAAAGTTGAGTACAGCTGCCATTTTTCTACACAGACGATCGAGACGTGCAAGATGCGTGTTCAATTGTTTTAAAACCTCACGAAACTGAGCGACGGTGAATGAATTGAATGAAAGCCACATCTTCTACATCATAACCTTGTTTTAGGCAATCTAGGTGAAGTACAAGAAAGGGAAAATGAAACAGTGCAGCTGAGCATTGTTATGAGAGGTACCTAGCTCTCATATCTTTAAAAGAAATAGCCAATCGTTCATAATCAAAAGAAGATTCCTGCACGCCTCTTCTTTTGATTATGGACTGTTACCAACTCGCTCAACTTTCTGTCCTTTTGAGCCAATCGTTGTCAGATCTATAATTAAGCCATGGCCCATCATCAAGTATGTAAATAATTCCTTTGCTAGCCTGTACCATTAACTACGGTAATAAATTTGATAACATGCTGCACTGGCAATATTGATCAATTATCATTTTTGGGGCACTAGAATAATTTTCTTGCTTGTTTGTCCTTACTGGCATTAAATTTTAAATCAGGCCAATGGTAAGACCATCACTTGGCCACTACAATTTTTGCAAGCTTGTTTTCTGAGTTAGTGTAGGTCAAGTAGCAATTATCTATATGCCATTTGTTTTATAACTGAATCATAGTAATGAGAGAATGCATGTGTACAATGTGGTCATGGAGGTAGTGTAATTAATAGCTGAATATATCAACTTTCATTCACAGCAATACAAGTTTGCTCAATGTCTGGTGAAGCACCAATGTGCGACGAATGTTTTTTTTTTCTCAGTTTCTCTTTTTCATCTAATTGACAAAATCAAATATAACCCACAGGCTTTTCACAACATTTTATGCCCTGTATTTTTTTGACCAGTCATGATGAGCCATGATACGTGCAAAACAAAACTGGTCTTTTGTGTAAGTGCATATGCTTATCTTTTGTTGAGTAAAACCTAACAGAGGCTGTGAAGCACCCCACATTAAACCACGCAGCACTGACCTTTTCTGTGCTTTGTACTTCTCCTGCTTGGGCCCAAATGAGCTTGCAGTGTTTTGTAAATAAAGTAACAAATAAATGCTTAAATCCGGCTTGCACTAGTAGGATCCTATGCATGGCAGTTTTTATGTTGTTGTAATTTTTAGCTTCACAAAGGTGTAAACAGAAATCTTTTTGAGCAAAGTAACACCTCAAGGAACATCACCTTCCTAGCTTGTTCTGGGTATGTGATTTGTGTCATGGTGTTTGCCCTGGCACCCATATTTGTACATCTGTTGCAGCCGCAGCTAGCAGAGGACACACCTGAAAAAGCCTTTCTGAGGTGTGGAGCAAGGTGCCATTCAAATTTGCAAGCGACGACCAAGAAGAAGATCAAGAGACTGCAGCAAGCCCGTTGCCGGCTCCTTCAAAACGCTGTCCACCTCCAAGACGTCATTAATGATTTAGTTGGGAATACAATTCTAGGAAATGAGGATGTCGCTACGCTGTAGAGTCTTGGTGGGGTGAAAAACAACTTGCTCGAGCGCCAACTGGCATGTATGTCTGGCGAGACATCTTCACTCACTTACTCACCAGAGCTCAGGGCACTTGTGCTGACACTGCACTTTTATTCTCCAAGAGCCTGTCAATACGTGCGAGCTGTGTTTGACATATGCCTTCGGCATCCAAGGACACTATGCAAATGGTATCAATCAATTGATGGGGCTGCTGGTTTTTCAAAGGAGGCACTGACTGCATTGTCCATGAAGGTAAACGAAAATTCACAAAATGGTTACATACTCCACATTATGCAATCTAGTTGTGGATGAGATGGCTATACGAAGGCATGTGGAATAGGATGGAAGAAGATGCATGGATGTGTTGACTTGGGCGTTTCCAGTTGCCAAAGATGCATTTGTTTTAATGCTTGTTGCAATCGATGGCAGATGGAGCTACCAATTGGCTACTTTCTGGTTGATGGCCTTGATAGTGAACAGCGAAGTAACCTGGTGCTGCAGGCTGCTAGCTTCGCTCACAAAAAAGGCACATATTGATAGTTTGATCTGTGATGGTGCTACAGCAAACTTATCACTGCTGCGGAGCCTTGGTTGTAAGATGGACCTGACTGAGTTGGATGCTTCTTTACCCCACCCAGTTATTAAAAGGCCTGTGCTTGTCCTATCGGATCCTTGTCATTTGCTGAAGCTGCTGTGGAACACCTCGTGTGATAAAAAGGCTATTGTCAATGCGAATCAACAGTTTATATTGCGGAAACACATTGATCAGGTCCATTAAGTCCAGAACACAAAAGCCTACATCTGGCAAACAAACTTAGACAGGCACACATCAATTGGAAAAACCAACCCATGAAAGTCTCGTTAGCAGCTCAAACATTTAGTCAGTAAGTAGCAGATGCTATTGGAGAATGTAGAGCTATAAAAATACCAAAATTTTACAATTCCTTGCCAACTGAACAGTTTATAACACATGTTAACAATGCATTTGATATCTTAAATTCAAGGCACCCAAGGCAAGGAGGATGGAAAAAGCCACTCTGTCCAGAAAATGAGCTCATGTCACTGCGTAAGAATCCCTGCAAGCAGTGAACAACTTACTGAAGCTATTTAGCTAGATCATGGCTACTCTGCTGACCCAGGAAGGGTGTCTGACTTGAGGATGTAATTGTTGTACACATAGCGGGGTTTGTAGCTTGCAGCTTACTGCTTCGCCTTTAGTGTGATGAATGCGTTTCAATGCTGAAGGTATCAACTTCCCCATCCATGCCTGCACATTCCCTGATTTGGCAAAAAAACACTAGGCGGGCTCATCTATGCTTCATCTGATGTCCTAAACATCTACCGACAATATGAGAAAGACCTGCGTAGAGCGCTGGTGTGCTTGCCACTACCTTTCCAAAGGCTTGCAGCTAAAGTTGCAGTGGCCACTATGACAACCCTTGTTGGCAAAGGACTTCTTTAAAGTGCTGAATCAGCGCATGCTAGAAAACCATCTGAATGAGTGGCACTCATTGCATCTTATGAGGCTAATCATAGACAAGTACCTCGATGTTAGACTGGGCTATGTTGCTGAAATGACAACAGACAGTCTCTGTCAAAAAAGAATCGGGCAAAAGCACACAAAGTTGACACAGTTTAAGGACTAAGTCTAGATAACGTAGCGAATTTTTGTGGTAACATTGGATAATTATTCAGTTACTCCAAATTTTTATCTGAGAACAAACGATTGACATGAAGGTTCAAAGGCCACTATTACTTTATTAAATGAAAGCAAAGTGTAAAAAAAAAGCTTTTGTTTCTTAGCAAGTCGGCAAGCAGTAGTTTCTCATCAATGTATTGGAGAGCTTGTTCACTCCACATCCAAAGAGTAGACTGGCCTTTTTTTAATGTTGCCACAACTGTGTTTGGCAGCTAAGTTAATCATAGTGCCTGCAGCCTCTTGCCGAGAAACAGGGTCCTTTTTGCTTGATTCTCTTCCTGGTTTTAGCATTCACTGCAAGGACCCACTGGTTTTAGTGATAACATACACTGCGTGGATCACTAACGGAGTGCAATTAAAACGAGATTGTTATGAACATGACTGTACCGTTCTAAGAGCACTGGGCCATGATGGCAGTCAGTAGGTGCAGCTTCCTCATGGTGAACCAAGCCGGTGCCTCATGTGTACAAATGCAAACCTACCATCCATTTTGGTCATTTGCCCTGTGGGCGCACTGAAAAAGCTTTGTTAGGATGCATGAAGTTTTCAAATCTGTCATTGGCACGTAGCATTGTAGGTAAAAGGTGCTCCACTACTCACGCAAACAAGCAAAATCCTAAAGACGAGCTCTAAGTGTCATAGTTGTGGTTCCTCAACATCTGCCTAAATAAACTGAGGCACACAATGACTTTTGCATTTCTCCTTCTCGGGAATGTGACTACTTCTAGAAAACAAACTTGTGACATTGCACTCATAAAACAATACTACCACTGAGCCGTCGTGGCAAGCTCATGAGCACAGTGTGCACACATCAGAGGAGAAATGGGATGCCTTACTGTAGTATGTTTCTTTTGCTTTAAGTTCTAGCTTTAATCACTTGCACATAAATTCTGCTAAAGCATTTGTTTTGCATGGCGTCAAAGCAAACTGTATGAACCATGACTATGCATCACTAGAGCATACTGTATAATGATGTGGACATTCTGTGAATGCTCTCAATGCCTTATTCATGAGACAAGTGTAACCTAGAGGACAGCAATGCATTTTCAATGTTTACTCCGGCACATCCTTCAGCATGATCTTTGCTAAATTTGTCTCTTCATCATCTGGAACACGATGGTTTTACTACCAAAATATTCATTGGGTTTAGCGTACTCTCTTTACAATAGCCTTCTATGATTTGGTGTACATGCACTGTGACAATGAATAGTTGGTGTATATATTAAATGAAGTGTAACTTTGTTACTGTTTTTATTCTCTGTCAAATATACATTCATTTGGGGATCAGAGCTTACTAAAGCTGTTTGCTTTTTAATTTTGCAATGCTTTGGCTGTGCTTGAACAGTGCTAACATTTTTCTAGGTTTGCAATAAAACATAAGCTATCTGTCTGCTTTTTACTTGCGGCAAAAACCAGTGTAGTTTAATGGCTGCAGATTTTGTTTGTTCTTTCACTGCACCTTCTTTTTTTTTTTCAGCTTTAATTTTGTGACCTACAGCTGCCCCTTTGAGTTGGTTGCATATTTTTGCCTATTTTTGTAACCAATAACATCACAAAAGCCTCCAAGTGTTTGTGATTACAGCACACATATTATGACCTGTAGTGGTAGGATTTGATACAGTGTCTCTGTAAGCAAAAATGCAGCTACAACACAAGAATACCTGGCCCTACTGTCTTATTTACATGAACGTATTAGGGGTGCTTGTTATGTAACATTATTGTATAACGTTATTTTAGATATGTCCTCTAGCATTCAAATATGGTCATTAATACTGATGCCATGGGCCAGCAGCATGATTAGCTTTTTCTATGTGATACTTGTAGTTTTCTTTACTGCTTTACCGTCTACAATATAACCAGTTATCTTGTTTCTTCCTGTATTTGTGTGAGACGTGCTGGCACCTGTGTGAAGCGTGCAATGAGCGTTCAATAAATAACAAAACAATCAGTGCTGTAAAGAATGTGCATCCAAGTATGGTGGCAATTAGACAATCAGTCCACAAGCCCACATGAATTCCATGCTTTCCCTTTGGTGCTGTGTATCCAGTTTTCAAGCCAACAGCTCGCATATATCATGGAAATGGCTGTTCCAATGTTGTGTCACATCAGCGGTGAAAGAAAATTCCCTACCGCAATGTTGGAGGAGCTGTTGCAGGGCTAATATCGAATTCGAAAGATGCTGACTAATGCAGGGGGGTGCAAGAGGGGCACTTATGTCACACCAGACACTCTTACTCTATCACTGATGTCCCCATTCTTCACTCCTGCTTGCTTACTTTATTGTGTTTCGGACACTGTGGAGTCCCGCTGTTATTACACTCATCCCCCCACCCCTCCAAGCGTTCGAGGGGTGAGGGTGAATATAATAACAGGCTTCGCCGCCTCCAAAACAAAGTCCTGCCGACGCCCATGGACTAGTTCACATAACGCACTAATTCCGTCCACTGGCTGTATTGTACGTTAAGGTGTTTATTAGATGAAACTAGACGCAGCCCTGCGGCAACGGTCTTGTCCAAACGAGCACGTACCTCGAGCACGAGCGGCGTCTTTTTCAACAGAGCGCTGGAGAACAAACCCCACTGTAAGGCGCTGGAGAGGACGGCCCAGTACAAAGTTCCAATGCTTCTTTACATGTGTAACGAGAGTGGACGCCCGAGGAGCGTTTCGACAGCGTAACGACGTGGCACCACACACTGCTAAAAAAACAGCCCGTAAATTCGAATAAACGGCGGCGACCTCGGCGTGTCGAGCCGGCTAATGCTGTTTATTTGTCTCAAAACGAAGGACGCACATCGGAGACTGACAAAATGGAAACGCGACATATGATGTTCCTCAAAACATCTGTAAGTGCGAAACAGCGAGGCCAAAATTTGCTAGAAAACACACACCGCAGTTAAAGGGCGCAACAGCTGATTTCACAAACCTTAAGCGCGAGACAGACGTGCGATTTTCCGTGCGATGCGGCATGCGGCGCGACGATGCGGCAGCCGGAGTGGTGACGTTTCGTGACGTATCATCGCATCGCACCGCCGCATCGCCTGTCCCGGCGTGCATCAAACTGCCAGATATTTTCGTCGCCGCATCGCAACCTCCGCATGGCCGCAGCCAATCACAGCGCGAGCAGGGAAACGTCACGATGACGTGACACGAAGCAGGGTGAACCAGATATAGCTGGTTCACCTGCTTCGTGTCACGTCATCGTGACGTTTCCCTGCTCGCGCTGTGATTGCTGCGGCCATGCGGCGGTCCGATGCGGCGACGAAAATATCTGGCCAGTTTGATGCACGCCGGACAGGCGATGCGGCGGTGCGATGCGATGATACGTCACTAAAACGTCACCACTCCGGCTGCCGCATCGTCGCGCCGCATGCCGCATCGCACGGAAAATCGCACGTCTGGCCAGCTGTTGCTGATTTTTGTTGGCACGCTTTCGGCGCCGTCTTCTTCGCACAACGTAAGGGACTTGAAAGCGTTGTTTGCACGTTCTGTCCGCCGTGGATGAGGTCCTCCGCAAAGAGAACACGTGGGCGAGCACCGGTGATCGTCAGATGGGGAGGCGAGTCCACAGCCTCTGCACATCTTCTTGTCTGGGTTGGGGCAAACGTCGGCCCTGTGGCCCAAGCCTCCACACGCGGCGCTGCACAGGACAGGAAAGAGAATGAGGTGCGTGTGCTCCGTCATTTTCATACCGCAGAACTACCGTGGCTCCCTCAGCGGAGTATGCAGCTGTCGCACCACCTGTCGTGCGCGCCGCTCCGTAGAGTAGAGGGTTCGTAGAGGAGAAAAAGGGGGAAGCATGGGAGAAGAGAAAGAGGGGTACGGGACGCGCATGCGCTGTGGGCGTGTGGGACGCGGGCGCCGTTCCGTACAGTAGAGAGGATTACTAGAGGAGAGAAAGGGGGAGCGTAGGAGAGGAGACAGAGGGGGAGGGGACGCGCATGCGCTGTGGCGATGTGGGATGCCGCGGGAGGGGAGGATATAGCTCCCGCCGTAAGCTGCTTCGCATGTAATATCAAACAGCCCAGCATGAACGGCGCGTCGACATGACCGTCCTTAACATGAGTAGAAAGATTCGCCGCATCTGCGCAGGTTTTGTCGATGACGTTTTGATGTGGGCGGCATGGTGGTTGGTCGATAGAAGATTGCGCTTTTCGGCCCGAGAAGATGGTTAGCTTGTTTTTGCAGCGTAAGCTGTTATGAGATCACAACAAGGGCCGTTTTTGCGTCGTAGTTGTCCGCCGCCGCCGCGGGTGTCCGTAACAGCTATCGCGGCAAATTTTAGAAAAAAATAAAGGACCGAGGAGGATTGCAACCATGTCCTCTGCGTGGCATTCGAGCATTCTACCACTGAGCCACCCCAATGCTTGAAAAATCTTCGCTAAAAGACCTAAACAGGTGTAACGTTTGCCGAGGAATCGCATTCGCAAGTGTAATGTTACGTGGCAGAATAATAATGTGCCACTACACATCAGGGAAAATGGATTGCATAACGAGTACGAGGAATCATTTGAAAGAACGCAAGGTGGCATGGTTTGTAGCTCTGGACCCATTACAGAGACATCATCAACATCATCATCATGAAACAATCTTCTTCAACATTTCCATCATCATTATTACGAAGCGCTGATTTTTGAAGAAGTTTTATTGTATCGTGCCATGCATCACGCGGCAGGCCACGCACGCAGCCGCGCCAGCAATCTGACTTGGCTCTTCGATATACCTGAAGGCGCGTCCTCGTAATGTGCTGCGCTGCTGAAGAAGCGAATCGCAGAGCTACGCACGCGGCTGCAGCAAGGCAACGTCGAGCACAACAGACAGCTGTGCAGAGAGAAGCCCAAACCGCAGCTCGCCGTCGACGTCGGGCCGAGAATTCGGTTAATTCTCTGGAAAACGACGCCAAGAGACTCTCTAAGATGCGCAGTTATACAAATTTTTACGTCTCAATACCGCAGTAATTACTAGGTAGTGGGTACTTCCCTACTTGGCGAAATGATAAGAGTTATGGCGCAGGGGATATCTATCGCCTTTACTTGCACTAGTTTCCTCAAGCGTTTAAAATGGCCTCTAAGAAGGTCGCTCCTCCAGCTTACGCTGTCACTGTCCTGCGGTTCCGCGCAGGCCTGGCTCTTTTGTTATCATTCTGCCGCTCGGAAACGATAAGGCACGAGGACCAAACCGATTCACCCTCACATACACTCTTGCAATTTCTTAAAACTGTGGCGCGAGCGCCGAGCGCGGGATATAGTAGCGTCTAATATTTTCGAAGGTAACGAGGTCTGCCGTCGATGCGCAGGCGCACTGAACTCATGTGAAGTGTTTCTTCAGAGATCTTATGATGAAATCACTAATAAAACTGTGATCCCTTTTCTAGTTTAGTCTCGTATGCTAGTCCGTTTCATTTGAGGGCGCAATACTATGCGGCGGCGCCTGGGACAGAGGAAGAGCGCTTGCTTAACTGAGCATGCCTCTCTTTGATGAAGATGGCTCAGCAGGATCTTTTTGCGAAATATTTCTAAGCACGAGGTTAGCGCCAGAAATGTATGCTCCAAAGGAATGGGTCCAGGGTAGAACACTATGGGGACTACGTTTATTTTTTTTTTACAATGGCCATTACCTGAGAAGAGCACCGGTGTCATTTGAGGAGACTGTTACGATGAGCTTATCATTGTGGACGCCTTCATAAGCCCATTGTAATAGCTGAAAAACTGCTGCTTCCTCAGGCTCTGCGATCGACGATTTCGCTGGACTTACCACAGCTGCCCATATTGTGCACGCGCCGAACGGGCGCAGCACAGCAGAAACAGGTGCAACGTTAGGTCCCTGTTACTGCTTTTGGTCCCGTTACTGTTGCTCTGCGCCATATCCTCATAAAGAGGGCTATGGTTCCGCAATCCGGAGCTGCAGCACCAACTATTCCAAGCCACCACACTCGTTTGTACGTAAGGCCCTGTGTTCAGTGTGCATCGAAGGAGACGTGCTGAGCCAAGAACCTTGCACCGCTTTGCCTAGAGAGGGTGCATACCTGATGACAGAGACAGCTGATAATTTATTTCTCCCGAAGCGCTTGCGTGAGCACAAAGAGCGTTGGACTACGGGAAAAATGTCACAAACATGTAGCCATGGAAATAACTTTCGCTAAGACGAAAGAGCCATTTATTGAGAACCTTTACACATTCCACCCAATGATTGAAGACCGTTCTACGCATTGCTCTTGCAGTGGAGCGCACAGTTGACGCATCATTTTATAGTCAAACCAGTGACTGAGGTCATCCTGCGTGTGTGTGGTTTGGTTAAGGTGGCACACCGTCAACGTGATGCGCGGTACCGCGTGTCTTGAAGTAAAAAAAAAAAAGATGACATGTTCTTGGTCGAATCAACATGCATCAGTAAAAACACATCGTGGGTAAAGCACAAAGGTACGGTTGTAAAAATCACGAAGCATGGATCTGCCCGACTGAGCTGCCCGTCCCTCTGAGACCAGTTAAAATGTCTATTTCCGGCTCGTTCTGCTACTGCAGTTGTCTGGAGCGCGGCTTTGGGTGTCCTATGAATGTCTGCGTGGAACACATGATACAGGGCTTCCCCCACATTGTTTTCGCCCGATTAGAACGGTTAGCCTCGTCGCTATCGGGCAGTCGAATCCATGTCACACTCTCGTTCTCTTTCGAATCAAAGTCCACATAGTGAATGTGCACGTAGAATGCAGATGGAAGATTGCTGGCTAGTCGTGCGACTACCGCCGCCGCTTCCGATCCCTTGAGGCTGCAATTGGTCGTCAGGATGCAAAGGCGTTCCAGCGCGTTCGCAGGGCACAGCGAGGTCTGCAAGAAACAAAACACGAGCGTCGTGAGTTGCTAGCTACACTGGTGCGGAGATGCTACACTGCCCTAGACGCAGAGAACTGGCGAAGCAATTCACAGTCGTACGCAGTTCAACTCGCAACCATTCCTCCTATTTAAGTGACGTGATTTAAGTGACATCTGGAGATCCTCAGGGGAGTGTTTTGGGTCCCTTATTGCTCTTAATTTTCATCAATGATATTCCTCACGGAACTGTATCTAGCATCAGGTTATTCGCGTATGATTGTGTGGTTTATCCTAAGATTTCCTCTAATACAGAACACACCACGTTGTAGCAGGATCTTGACAGAATCAGCAACTGGTGTTCAACTTGGCAAATGACCCTTAACACGAGCAAATAGCACGTTACTTGCTTTCAGTCGTAAACGCAGCCCAACTCAGCATTTTATTATTCTCTCAGCATTAATTCTGTAAGTCAGACATCTATGTACAAGTACTCATCTGACACCTCTCATGTGAAATATTCATCTGATACCTGACTTATCTTAGTCTAGCCATATCGAAAAAATAGCTAAAATGGGCTCACGTACACTCGGATACCTAAAACGAAATCTTCGGGATGCTCCGTGGACAATAGGAAAACTAGCCCATTTGTCCGTTCACAACTAGAATCTGCATCGTCCATATGGTCACCGCACCAAGCATACCTGGTTCATTCACTCGAATCTATAAAAAAACGTGCAACTCGTTTTATCGTCGGTAACTACTGGCGAGCATCAAGCGTGTCTGATATGAAGTCGAACCTATCACTTCCATCGTTCGAGTCACGTAGGAACATCGCACTCATTAGCCTCCTTCATAAAATAATCTGCAGACATCACATATCCGCACTACGTCTTATTGATGCGCATCGTGTATCTCGTCGTCTTCACAATCATCGAAGTTTGGAACGCCTGTTCGCACGAACAAAGACTTCCATTTCATCGGCTTTACCTCGTGCCATAGAATATTGGAACGATCTTCCAGATGAATTGGTTAACATACGCGACCTCAAGGCGTTCAAAAAAAAAAGAACTTCACATTATGTTCCCATAGATTCTTTTAAATTTTTGTGCTTCTTCCTTCGAACATAGTCACTGTGTAAAGATGTTTCGGTTTGTGCACAAGGTCTCGCTCTTGTCTAATTCGTATGGTCTACGCGGCTGCTTTCTTGCTTTTTTCTCAGAAGGAGCAAATTTATTGCGCATTTACTCTGTCGCTTGCGGCCTAATTACTACTAATCCAATATGTTCAGTGTGTTAAAATAGATTTGTATTTGTCATTTACTTTGCAAAACTTGCCTGTTTGTGTATTCACTAACTCATGCTCTATGTTGTTTGAATTAGGATGTATAATAATATTCCAATCGGAACCTGCGATGTAGTTAAAATAAATAAATAAATAGTCTACAAAATAGAAACTGAACAGATTTTTTTTCTCTTATGCGTTAAAGCCAGTGTTAATGATGAACAGCCGCAAGCTAAAATTGCTTAGTAATATTCAAGGCACCAGCGTTAATACACGATGCATTGCTCGCTCAAAAGTGGAACTGAAAAGTGCGCGTCATGTCGACGAAATCTTACCTCGAAGGACCTCGCACGGAAGCAGATGTAGGGAAGCTTGATGACAATGGAGCGGATGTTGTCGTTGGAGCATATGGCCTTACAGAAGGCGTTGTACGCCTTATTCGGGTCTCTGAAGCCGTGGTCCCCGATGAATCGTACGTGGGATACCCGAATGCACCCGAGGAAGTTGAAGGAAGTGAGGTGTGGAACATTGCTCAGTGTGAAACGCCCCGAGCTGAGACGAAAAGCGCTAGCCGCTTCTGGTGGGATGGTCAGGGCTTCATCGCAGAAAAGGCAGCTCCTGTGACGGCCATCCATGTGTAGCCGGATGTCCAGGTCTTCCATGTTGCCGAGATCCATGACCAGCTGGAGCACGGCGCCAGGCGGTGGCAGTGCACACGGGGGCAGTGACAACGCGCGGAGCCTTTGCAGTACAGCCGCGGGAATCAGCTCCGTAATGTCGATGCCGTCGCCGAAGTGGAAGCAACTCAGGTTCAGCTCGACGATATCGGTCAGCCTTGAGAAGAAGTCCTGCAGGATCGCTCTGTACCTTGCGCTGACTACCGGGTACGCAGTTTCGTGATGCCCGCTGTGAACTAGCACAAAGCAAAGGCTTTGCAGCCACCTCCAGTGATACCGCGAGCTAGCATCGAGCAGTTCTTTATGTAGACCCGAGCTTTGGACCGCAACCAGCACGACGGGTTCGACAGGGTGCACCGGCCTCGGTGAAGTGGCCAGGTCACGCAGCGCGGCGTAGCTCAAGGCCTTGGCACTTTTGTTGAAGACCACGGTACCAAGAGTGTCCATACAGCTCCGCAAGTCGAGTGGCTGCGCGAGTTCCGACTGCATCGTGAACTGCGCTTCACCGTTTAACGTGAACATCACGAGTTGCTCGAGACTTTGCATGATGGCGAAGCACCACGGCGTGACGTGATCGGAAGGAATGCAGTTTGCGGCGTAAATGTGAATGTCGGTCACGAGTGGACAGTACCGCAAGAACGACAACAGCAGTCTCATGTTAGCCTCGTTCGCTACCTCGACGTACATCTCGGAAATACTGCTGTGCTTACCGATGAGCTCCTCGTGGAAGTGCTCAATTTCCACTCGATTCTTCACTGCATCATGTACGGCTTGGACAAGCGAGAATTCAAGGCGACTCAGGTTCTGCAGCGACAGCAACAGCCTTTTGAGAAGAAGGGTGGGCTTCAGAGGGCAGGCAATGCAGGACAAACACCGAAGGTTTGTCAAAGTGGATAAAAGCGACAGCAGGGCGCTTGGATGCGCGACGATACAGTTCGATATGTCCAGCGACAGTAAGTTGCCCTGAGCTTCCTCTATCTTGCGTCTCAGGACGTGCTCGTCAGCGTTAGCGGGCAACTCGTATGACGACATGGCGAGCGTTTCGGAGGATGCACCGAGCTTCGTCAAGCTGGAAGACCGTTCTGAAAGCACCGTAGTGCTGGCACCGCCTCATATCGACGTTGTGTTATCTTCACCATTTCAGTAAACCATGGTGAGTCGAGTAGCTATCGAAGGAATCTTGGGGTAGTGGTTGAGCATTGCTGACAACGCCTACGCAGGCTTGTCAGCACTGATTGATAATCCTATCAGTGTCCACAGCTGCCGTGACAGTTAGACTGGTAAGGCTTCTCGCGGCTGATCTCTTCGGCGCTTGTTCGACTCGCAGGCACGGAGGCCACATTTCGATGGTGGCGAACCGGAAGCAAGGCATTCCCCAGGAGTGAGATATATTCATAATGTTTTTCTGTTCTTCCAGCACTACGCATGTCCGCCATACTCAGCGGGGTGATATCATAGAATCGCCTCTTTGCGCGTGCGTTGGAAAGGCTAATGGGCAATCGCTGACGGTACCTTCTGGCCGAGAGAAATAGAGCAGCTTCCTGCAACACCCAGATGTGAAAATCATTCCGAGCTTACTTTGTTCCCCAAAATTGAAGAGAATAAAATAGTGCCGCTTTGCGCTCTGGCATATCCACCGGCATGGAAGCTGCAAAATAGGTATTGCTCGTAACTGAAACGCCGAAATTTGTCTCTTTGTGACGCGCTCCTCAGATTAGAGTCAAGTGTTCGAGGAGTGCGAGGAACACGCAAGCACACAAGCTGTGCTCTGCAGCGCTAAGCGGTTGCGTACATCGAGGCACTCTACTAAGCGGCATCCTGCAGCTCCCGAAGCTTACATAAAGAGGAAACGAGTCTGCTGTCCGCGTAATCTAGCAAAGCGTGGAAAATTCGGGTACGGCCGACAGGCACGCAATATCGCTCCTTCGATGGATAGTTGTTTTCGCTGTCAATGCGATTTCGCTTGCTTGTACTGGCTGAACCGGTTTCTTTTCCTTGTACTGGGTGGCGCCGCATACCAAAACAGCAATGCAGAGTCCCGGTCGCTTTCACAAATGGCCGCTCTGTACGTACATCCGTCAGAATGCTTCGTCAGCGTGGCTGGCGTCATAATAGATATTGATTGATTTCGGGGGGTTTTCACGCTTTCAAATCGGCTGTGATCACGAGAGACGCCGCAGTGGAGGGCCCCGGAAATTTCGACCACCTGGCGTTCTTTAACGTGCACTGACATTGCGCAGTACACGGGTCTGAACATTTCGCCTCTATCAAAGTGCAGCCGCCGCGGCCGTGATTCGGTGCCACGACCTTCGGAACAGCAGCCGAGTCAACGCCTCCTAGATAGGTTAACTTGTCTAGGAGGCGTTGGCCGAGTGCCATAGCCACTAGACCACCGTTGCGGGGCATCGCCATAATAGAGTTTCCTACAGAATACTAGAGGGAACTCTAGCACTGCGATGTTCAGCTGCCGTGGGAACGATGGGTAGTACATGGAATTGTCTAGTCTTCGTGCTCGCGGTATCATACGTTATAATCGATCTTTTATTGCTGTTTTGTAGCTTCACTGGCGCGAGTGGAATTGCTGTTTCGTTGCGCGAAGAAAGCAGCGGCTTTAGTTGAGAGCATCAACTGTCACTTATTTGCAGTGATGAGGTGTCGTGCCTTCTCTCACGGTCTGTGTTTGTTTTCGGCCGCAAGAATTACTTGCGGGGCTGTTTGGCTTCAGGGATATATCAACTCTTTTTCGCGAACCTTACCGATGCGGTTTTGCTGTATTTTTGCGTTCCTTTTCTTTTGTAGCAAACGACTGAAACAAGCGTGGGGCCGCTTTAGAAGATCCACCGTCTCCCGATCTCCTGGCCACTCCCTCACCTGAGGGGTGGGAGGAGGTTCTGACCTCCACCAGCCTTAGCGTCCAGCTCCAGGCCATACAGAGAGCTGAGGAGGTGGCCACTAGGCTCGACCTGGCGGATCACCTACCTCCGTAACTGACGAAAATAAAGTTTTATATATCTCTCTCTCGGCTAACGGCTTCGTATACCCTGTGCTACGACATTTTTCCTGCGCTGCCTGATCAATTCAGCGCCGAGCAAACGCGCGAAGCAGGCGCAGAGTTATCGTGCGTAGCAGACGCCGTTTGGACGACAAGCAGACGCACCCGGAGGTGATGCTAAAAAAAATTAAAAAATGAGCACAGACGCAGTTTCCGACGCAGTTGAACATAACATCGGTGTTTGGTTTAGCTGCACATTTTTGAGCAAATTTAAGGCAACCACGAAATGCTACGCGGTACTACGCTTCCGCTGCGCACTGGAATGAGGCATATAGTTTGTAAAAAGGCAGTGGAGCACTATTTACCCTGCATTTGAACAAGCGAGCGATTGCCCATTTATGCGCATTTAGAAGACTCACTGGTATGCGCGAATACGCGCTGCGCCGGACGGAACTTTAACCTTGATAGGCTATTCCAAATTACCTTTACCTGATATCAAATGCTTGTAATTTAGAAATGAAATGATGCAACCCACGTCAAAGAGTCTTTATGACAAGGCGGGATGACTTTCACCGTGAAATTCCCTTAGCATGCGATAAGGAGCCGTGAACTTGACTGCAGAACTTCGTGACCAGGATTTTTTTTTCTCGGAGGGGGTGGGGAAGAAGGGGAAATGTGAAGGAGGGGGAGCGGGGCGGGCGGGGAGCACTTGCTGAAGGCCTTGACAAGTTGAGCGAAACACCTATATCTCAGCATTTATTTTATTGCTCCCTCCTCCCCCCAACCAAGATTTCGGGGAGGGAGAGCGGGATAGGCAGCACCCAAGATTGGGGCCTGTTCGCGGCCATCTGAATCGGTCTTGGAAAGCCTTTTGTACTTCTGGTTCAGAAGCACATTTTAAATCCTTGAGCAGAAAATTTTCCCTAGCGCCGCCTCATGAGCATTCGATTTGGTGTCATTTGATAAAATCCCATGAAATTATTCTCTCTGTACGTGCTGTCTGCAATGACCGATTTCAAAAGTGGACAGCTGCCACTTTCATAAGCATTTTTGTTGCGTAAATTTCCTGAATATAAGGAAAGTTTTGCGAACAATAGCCGAAAATTTATCTTCTGAAAGTCGATCTGCTCTATGAGACTTCTCTTTTGGGACTGACGAACCCTTCGCCATTGAAGGATAGATCGAGGGGTCTGTTTCTTCTTTCAAGATAGCCAGATGAATATCTATAGTTTTCTATTGAAATATCACAATAATGGCATGAATAGGTATTAAAGCAGCTGAAGCTTACGGCCTGCCGGTGGGCTGTAGTTTCCGTTCACTTTCCCCATTTCCCTTCAGGTCGAAATCACGACGCATACACTAAGGAACTGCGTTAGGTGCACGCCATATCTCTTGTTTGATTCTCTGTTGGTTGCGTTTGTTTCTTAGTCGGACGACTGACACGCGTATTTCCAAGATGTGCCATTCTGCGACGCTCTCTCTATCGTTCTTTCTTGCTTTCTTTCTTTTATTGATTTATTTAGGAGAATACGACAGATTACAGGACAAGGCTAAAGGCCTGACTGGGCCGTGCCACCCATACAGCAGCAGCAGTACTGGAACAGCATGCACATAATATCTAAACAATTTCCACAGCTTGCGCGTCACTTACGGAATTCCTAATCATCCTTGCGTGTTTCGACGTGTTCCTTTCCGAGTGTAGCTCGTGCGTTTATCGTTCCTTCAATAAATCCTTTATTCATTAATTCATTTTTGAATGCGGCAACGTGTTCGTAAAGCTCCCAGCCGGCGCTCAACCTTCTGCCTGTGAGCGCGAGCAGACACGGTGGACCACGCTAGACTGCATCAGCAATACGAACAAAGGTATACATATATCTCAGATGAGAGTGAGATTACTGGCAGCACGTGACACATGTGGAGCGCTGTGCATCCTGATAAAAGATGAGCCTTGCGTGTCGTGCAGCGCAAAGACGCGCATGCGCTGTACATTCGCAACAGGGGGCGCCCCGTACGTTTTGTGGCGCCGTCGGGGTACAATACCGTGGTGGATTAGTGCTGTTGTCGCGCTGATGAGCGCAGTTCGCACAAGGACACGCAGCCGTGTAGGGGGGCGTTCACTGTGGTTCATCGTAAACAGCAGCTAAAGACTCAACACAGTTGCCGGTAAGCCTTGTCTAAATATTCCTGTTGAATCCAGTCAGCAAAGGGACAACCTAAGAATAATTTAGCGGGCTTTGCCTTTTACGTCAGCACTGTCTACAGAAAAGTAATCCCGACGGCCTTGCTTTAGGAGGCTTCTGCGCGTGCCGCCGCGATGGAAAGGTAGTTTTTGAGTGATTTGAGCTAGCGTGTTTGTCCGTGGCCACGGCGGCTGCGTTTCGATGGAGGGGAGATGTTGAGGCCCATGTGCCGTGCGATGTCGGTGCGCGTTAAACAACCCCGGGTGGTCGAAATTTTCGGAGCCCTCTACTGCTGCGTCTCATAATTATATCGTCGTTCTGGGACTTTAAACCCCAGAAACTAATCAGCGTTGGCGTGTACTCACTCGTTTTTTCCTCGCCCGTCTGTCTCGCCCACTGAGAAACGATGACTCAGTTGAGTGCTCTATATACTCGGGTACAGGAACAGAAAAAGAAGCGGCGTGAGCCCGTTAAAGGATTCTCCTCCAGCCAACGGTGCCACTCTTTCAACGTGACGCCGCGGCGGACCACCTCCGCACCGCGCTCAAGAGAGAAACGAGAGCGCGGCGCGGAGAGGGTCTACCGCGCGACGTCAAGTTTGCATAGCAGCACCACCGGCTGGAGAGGGGTCCTTTGACAGGCTAACGCCGCTTTATGTTCCTGTACCCGAGTATAAGTCACTAGATAACGCAGCAGAATCACCCCGTGTGGCTTTTTCGCCAACAGCCATGTCGAGGCTTTCGCTGTGCACGCTGTTTTTTCTCCACGGGGTTGGATTTGACGCGGCATCCCTAACCCGATGCCGTGTTCCTCGACGATTTTGTGACGAGTTAGTTCAGGGAAATGGAGGGCGGGCTTTCCTCTGTTGCGTGTTCCCTGACTGGGACGGATATTGCGAGCCCCCAGTCATCCTCGCTGTCAAGATTGCACAGTTTATTGTAAGGAAAACCCAGTTGCGCACTCTCGTATTTGCACGTCGACGTACAGCCGCCCAAATCTTTAGCTATCCTGCGCGAGCGCAGACTTTTTTGTGCGTCAGCGCCGTACGACGGAGCCAAGTTGCAAACAGGGCGAGATTAAGCGCATGCCCATGAAGCGCGCTCAGCTGGGCCCATCGTCTGCTTGGCTGTTCCTTCGTGAGAATGTCGCCCCGCATTAACTCACTTCAGACGGACAGACAGCCCATCTTGCCCGTATCTTATGTTCCGAAGATCAGCAAGCAACCGAGAAAATGAAATCCGCGGATACGTACACACGCCCCATGCGCGGGGGCGTGTGACGTATCCGCGGATTTCGCGGGGGCGTGTGACGTATCCGCGGATTTCATTTTACATTAATCCGGAACTCGGCACGATCTACGATGAACATCCCGAGCTTCGCCCACTCATCATCATTCACTCCGTGGATATGCTGCAATTTTTTTCTTTCATCTTTTTTTCTTCGCACGGGCGCATGGTGAAATGCGAAGTGCTGCGCTTTGTGCATACAATCGCATTTCAAGCTGGCCAACAGTTGTTTGAACAGCCTTCCCCTACCCACTATGTATCCGATCGCTGCCGCCGCATATCAACGATACCTGGGTTTGAGGATGTTTGCCATGCGTTCCTGTGTTCCCTTTCATATTGCTCACGATTGTACGTGCCAAAGAAAAGGAAATGATCCTGACCACACCTCTTTACAGCGGCGCTGTTCATGCTATCCGTTAAACGGTGATAAATCCGCATGAAATTATCACCATCACGAAAGGAGTGCAAAAGCGAGTGGGTGGGTGAGGGTAGGTAGGGTGATCAAGAGAGGGTGGAGCATAGCATAGTCTTGTACAGTAAAGTATAGGAAGAGGTGGGAGTGAGCGAGAGCGATGTGTGATCAGGTGAATAGCGATGTGTGATGAGGTGAATATGTAGAGCACAGCATAGTCTTGCGCAGCATAGTGTAGCAAGGAGTAGGAAAAGGAGGTGAGAGTGAGCACGAATGATGTGAGTGAGGAGGGGATAGCGGAGAGCATAGCAGTCTTGTACAGCATATTATAGCAAGGAGTGGTATAGGGAAATGAGGCTGAGGAGGAATGATGTAAGGGTCACTGAATGGCGCAAGGGGCGTGTTATAACGTTGGCGCAAAAACCTAAAGATGTTAGCGCTTCCGACGCTGCGTACAAGAGACGTTTGAAACTAATTGCTATGGTAAGCGCTTCTTGTGACGAGGTCATGACCATCTCCGTGTTCTTGGTGGAGATGTTTAAGCTCAGACGCCGGCGAATACTGAAAGCCGCCTATTCGAATATTTTGACAACATTCACCACATGCCCCTAATTGTACATTATGTGTACAAGATTATTTAAAAATGTTTATGCTTGATAATTCGAAATATTCTTTGCCTTGTCCTGCTGTCAGCTGTTGTCGCAACGAGGCATTCAGCAATTTGCGTGTCAATCTACAGCGCTACACAATTCGCTTCTTTATAACGCGCTTCTTTATAACGCAGCCACAACACCGACCATGGAGGCCCCAGCAATACGAATGGAGACGGTGCGATACAAGCGCAGCGCAGCCAACGTCCCCGGAAAAGAATCATCTGCCACGTCCTCCACTCCTACAAGGTGAGGCAAATATACATTTTGAATTGCATTTCTACGTAGGCAATTTCTCAGGAAAAGCGAGGCACTCACGCGAGCCTCATTGAACGCGAAGTACCACCAACAGTATTCGTACTGGCTCGAGTAGTACCAGAATACCGCCTAGCATTTATGCGAATATTACTCTTACCACAATTACCTTTATGTGATCATGGGCTTAACAGGAAAATACAGAACACTGGAACGGCACGATACAGTACTGACGTTCAGAAATTTCCAGGCGGGGATTGTTGCGTTTATATTTCCCCAGGATTAAGTACACACTCCCCGGTTTAAACGTGAAGTACTTTATGAAGTGGACGCCCCGCCACGGCGGTGTAGTAGCTGTGGTACTCGGCATCTGATCCTAGGGTCGCGGGATCCAATCCCGGCCGCCGCGGCTGCATTTCGATGGAAGCGAAATGTCGAGGCCCGTGTGCTCTGCGATGTCGGTGCACGTTAAAGAACCCCAGGTGGTTGAAATTTTACGAGCCCTCCACTACGGCGTCTTTCATAATCGCAGCCAGTTTTGGGACGTAGGACCCCATAACTGAATCAGTCGTTTTTCTAGAACGTAAGGCATTGATTGTCTTGGCCACCCGGAATTTGTGGCATTCAGTCTATTATAACAAGAATCACGCCTGCCATCTCTTCTCAAAAAGCTTCACATCCTAACAGTGCGAACGTTTCTAAAATTTGCGCATCACCCCAGAGTAGGTCACAGTATGTTCCTATTAATCAATCGGGCGCGTTTTTTACCCTCCATTGGTCTATATTACGTTGCCCTGAACTCGTCTTGCCCTGATGCATCCATAAAGGAAGAGAGCAGGTGTTGGTAATGTATCGTCATCGCAGAACTGCTTTTTCTCACTTCGGTTACCGGAGTTCACGCCCATTTTTCAAGCGGAAGTGTTGACAATCGTCTTAGAAGTACGAAAATTACTTCTGTCATTGTCATCAGTCGCCATTCTCATCGATTGTCTGCGTGTTCAAGCGCTCGTAATAGGCCAGGTGCATTGGAAACATTCTATTCTCTACTGCCAAGACATTTACAGCCCATTTGCTTGATATGGCGCCTGGGAATAAAGGTTAAACTCTTAATGAATTTTTGGGCGCGCTTGCAGAGTCGTGTCTGAATGGCCCGGTAATTTCCGAGGCTGATCCCCCACGGTGGGTTGCACCAAAGCTTCAAAGGAATAACCAATCAACACACAAACCAACAGCCGGCTAGCTACAACGGTGCTGTCTTTGTGTCTCACCCCGTTACAGTGGTGCCGTTGACGGGACTACGAATCATGAAGGCGTCCTGGAGTCATTATTGCGCCGGAGGCATATCGCTCAACGAACGCTGTCCACGCTTCCGTGATCATAGAGCCCGCAACCATCCTATCGCGGGCACTTAAAACAAATATCGATGAAGGCGAGGAAAACATAAAAATAAGTGACTTGCTTATCTGAAAAACTACTTATAGCCTTAAAATTGCTACTAACCACAACGATCAATTGAGACGACTTCGAGAGGCCATATGAAAAACACTGTTGCTAGCACACCCATGCAAAGAATACCATAACGCAGAAAACCATGCATTAAAAATCGCCACAGTCGATCCAGATGTTATATCCACAGACAATCCAGATAACAAACATGATATTACATATATAGAAATAATGCAACTGTTTTCGTATCACAAGGAAAGGTCAGGAAATTTCTCGCAGGTCTGAGTACTTTCCATGCGTATATACAGGACACTAATGAACAAATCGCAAGTAACATTCAGGTGGACAAAATGCCCGGTCATGGAGAAGTTTCATTGTCCTGTTTGCACATTCTGCACGACTTACTGGCACACCCGCAGCGCGTGCCTTGTAAAGTATTCACTAGAGAGGGCGGTTCTGAACTTCAGTTCTGAATCCACTGTGAGCGCGGGGGTGCCACAGGCAGGGTCGCGCAGTACTGGGCCACCGTAGGGGGGGTGGGCTGTAGGTGCCAAGTACTAAATGACTGTATAGCTCGACTGAAGGTTCGAACAGACTAAGGCTGATACACAACAAAAAATACAAATAACTGAGGGTGCCCGAGAAGTTCACAATGCAAAACACTCTCATTTAATTCACGCCTCTCAATAGCACCACACCTGTCATAAACAACAGCAAATTCTGAGGCGCTCGCTCGTAACTACTACCCTCCTCACCAACGAAACGCATCTCTCTCACACTAACACAAACACATTGCACCAACAAAGTTGCAACTTCTAAGGAAGAAGTTGCTCCTTTCACGAGCGGCGCTTGGCGCGAGAACTGGAACGGTTCGCCTGTAGGCCAGCAGGGCAAGCATTAGTTTTCCCTCAAATTAAAGGTTCTTCTTCATCGAAGGCGTTTGTCTCTTCAACGTGGCCACCAATTGTGGAAGCTAGCCAGAGTGAACTTCGGCCACTATGGCTAGCTTCCACAATTGGCGATGTTACAGTCTATCTTCGAGATGTACTACGTCTCCAATCTTCACTTCTGACCCTTTATTTTGCCTATGGGATCATCTTAGTTCTTCAAGATATTGTTACGTGGCGATTAAGTTCAATATTATTTGGCCCCGCGTTTTCAAGTCTTCTAGGTTGACCTGTCTGCTTCCTTAATTGACTTAATTGCTGTGATGTTACGGAAAGCAGTTCACATGATTTGGGACTTGGGACAGATATCAGCCGTTTTCCTGTGACGAAATGTGCTGGTGTGAGCGCTTCTGGATCTCTAACGTCGCTGTAAACGTCGGTTAGTGGCCTTCAGCACGGCCTCAACTTCCTTCAAAGTCTGGACCAGTTCGTCATTCGTGAGGCTGTTCTGCCTTACGGTTTTCTTCAAGGCTGGCTTGATAGATCTCACAAGATGCTGATTGAATCCTCCGCACCACGGACGGGGCTGGCTCTACTATAAACTTGCAGTGAACCTTCTTGTTTGCGAAAGCATTGACTTCTTCAGAGCTTATGCTGTTCAAAAGCGTGGGCTGCTGCTATTTGCTCCGTCTGAAGGTAAGAGCGTTGTTGAGAGAGAGAGAGAAAAGAGGAGAAAGTATGCAGTATTAAGGTATCCTCTTTGTGTGAATGAAATGGCGAAAAGCGTGCAAAAAGCAGGGTGCTCCAGATGGACAGCTCTTACGACCGCGCAGGCAAAGAGTACGATGTACATTTTCGTGGATAACCTTGCGGCTTTGATGAATAGAGATTCGGCGAAGTCAATGCCCACGACTTGAAATGGTTAAGCAGAATTTACTCTATCCGGTGGTAAAAAGGGGTCTGTGGCTGAAACGGGTTTCCGTGGTGACGACGACCCACTACGCATTCATTGACCACGTTCTTGAATAGTTGACATCCTTGTCGGATCCAGAACCTTTCTCTAATATCAGCAAGTCTCGCACACCAGCGTGTAGGAGCTTGCGATGGTGTGAAACCAAGAGTCGGGAGTAAAGGTATTATTTGGGAAGAATGGTAGGATGTCGCTCAAAAAAAGCCTATTACGCAGCCGTCCTTTCGGGCGTAAAATTACGGTGTCTTCTAAGAAAATGTTGATGTCACGCCGAGGTGAAATCACCGAAGCACGTTCGTCTATCAGAACTGCCTTTGTCTTTCGAAAACGCTTCAGCTTGGACTTGGCGCAACCAATACAGCTCAGCGTTGTCGATTTCGTAGGGTATAGGAAACCTGTCGCACTGTTTTGCTGTTCCAGTTTGGTGATGAACCTTAGAATGCAGGCAGTGCTTTTATGCAAACGGGTGATAGAGCTGTAATTAGCCATGATGATAATCGGCTGTGGTGTTTGGGATGCTGTAGTCAGCGTTTGTTGCACTTGTGTGGACGAGTTCCTCTGTGTTCGTGGCTGATGGAGCAGAATCAACTGCATCTTGATGTCGCCAGTGCTCTGTGCCTTTAAGCAGCCAAGGACATCCACGTGACGACAGTCCTGATGTTGCGACTTGCTCAGTAGGTAATCCGAGGGTGATCATACCTGCTGTTTTCCTTCCCAGGGCAGTGGTTTCACCAGCATGTGTTTGTAGGAGCTTGAATCTCGTCTACTCAGTAGAGAACAAATTGTTTCCAACGATGACTCTTTCCTCTTATCCAGTGAAGCGCTATCATTTAATCGGCGCTAGTCAGGAATGGAACGCCGCACATGTGCGTATAATATTGATGCGATTAGACAAGCAAGGAGTTCCAACCTGGCAAGGGTGAATTCCTTGATTAGTGCTGTTCGAGCCTTGCAGAGGATGATGACGGAATATGATCCGCCTTGATTATCGAAAGTGCACAGGCACGCGACTGTGCCGTAAGCCGACGTGGCATTTCTAATCTCCGGTACCAAACCGTGCCGGAAGGAGCAGGGCAGTTCTTTGTTGTGGAAAGGAAGGAGTTCGTCGCACCGCCGTTTCCATTAATTAAACAGTAAGGTTGTCAGAACGGCGTCCCACCCGATGTTCAGTTTCCAAATACATGGAAAGCAAGTCTCCGCTCTGATAGTCAACGGAGCTAAAAATCCAAGTGGGCCGTACAGTCTAGTAGTAGCTTGCGGTATGAATCGCTTGGTGTCATTTCGGGTTTTCGCAAAGTCGAGTACCGGTTCAGGTGAAAATGACAGGTTATCGGTATCAGGATGCCACAATAATCCAAGCAGTTCAAAAAAGCAGTAAGTATTCCGCAACTGGCGTGTTCTTCACAAGCTTGTTTCTGATAGAACTGCTTGAAAACCAATTGTTCACTTGATGCCACTTTAGATATGTAATAAAGCTCCACTTAACTCCACGACACAGACGCCAACACAAGGTCACTAACGTCAAGGGCTGGTAACGTCGTATTCTGCTTCTTGACGAAATTCTTCATTCTTTGGTGATACATCGACCTGCTATCTCCATTTCTTGCTGCTTCTGTTGGCTTTGTTTTTGTCAATAGCGAGACTTACGCCCGCAAGCAGATGTTTTTGTCAATAGCGACTTACGTCCGCAAGCAGATAAGTTGGTCTTCCAGTTGCTACAAATAAAGGAGTACATCCTGGGCCTGTCGTTTAGGAGCGCTTCTGATGAGCAACTGCTGCTTCGAGTCATTTTCAACCTCCTGTGAATGCTAGATACATGCTAATGGATTGTATTATGTCTCTGATATCCCGTTCAGCTAGCCCATTTGCTGCAGAATGAAAGGGTGCAGTAAATCGCAGCTTGATGTTGCGCTTCTCAGCCCATTTCTGTGGCCGACGATTTCGGAAGGCCGGTCCATATTTGCAAATTTTCACACTGTCAAACATTTTTTTGTTCAATAATGAGATGACGCTGTTGGCATCTTAACCAGGTCTTGCTGCAATCATCCCAGTGCAATCGTCAATGCACAACAGGAAGGCTTGCGTCTTCTTCACTCCTTCTGACTTCCGTAGTTTTGGGAAGGCTAGATGAACTACTTCGTGTAATGTGTTTGAATACGGTGGCATAGCCATCCTGTGTTGCTCAGGTCTTTTTTTAATCTGGCATATATGACATGACAATACCTAGGTTTTTGTTCCTTGCTTCATACGAGGCCATGTGCACTTTTTTGACAATTTCATGTAGGTTCTCCGAAGGTCCTAATGGCTACCTGATTCGGGGTTATCACGTGTAGCGTTCCCATTTACAAGGACACAATAGAATACACGGCTATGGAACGGTCATCTATCTTTAATAGGGAATAGGGACCGTAGAATTTAGCGTTGGCATCTCGCACACCTTGCTAACTAGAATGAGGTCGGTGACCTGAATGTCAGGAATTTCAGCTATGTCTCTTGTCGAAATTTCGCTTCATTCGTGTACGGTACCTCCCTCGCAACGCTTTTTCTTTCCTCTCCTCGATGATCTTCAGATTTTCCAGGAGTCCCAACTCACGATCCGCCTGCCAAATAAGGACTTCTCCTGATGAAGCGAACTGTGCACTACATCCCAAGCCACTGGTGCAGGAGCGGTTATGATGCTTAACGGCCGCTTCTAAAGAGCATTTCCATCCACCCCACCAGGGAAATTATCGTACATCCTATGAATTGTTTGACATCTCGTATCGCACGCTCTGCAGGTCCTTTCGCCGCAGGGTGGTATGGCGCGCAGAACTTGATTGATATATTGTGTTGTCGAGCCCATCCTGCTAGTCTTTCACTCCGGAACGCTGGACCGTTGTCACATACGATTGTCCTCGTTGTCCTGAACATATCTGTTTGGAGGAGAGCGATGACACTATTTGCATCTTCTCTTCCTGCGCGTGCTGCGAGCATCCGTGTGCATTCATCTATGGCCAGAAGAAAAGCTTGCGTTTTTCTGACTCCTTCTCGTTTCTTGTTTAGTTCGGCAAAGTCCAGGTGTATGACTTCAAAAGGCACATTCGAGTGGCAAGGAAGTATCGTGGCATCCATAGACTGCTTATATTTCACCTTATTCACTTGTCAAATCTGGCAGGAACGAACGTACTTATTGGCATCTTTCTTCATGCGGGGCCACTTAAATCGCTTGACTAGTTTGTTGTAAGTTCGCCAAAATCCGCCGTGTCCTCCTGACTCTGGTCTGTCGTGGTACAAATAATCTTAGGAACCAGCGTTGGCGGAACTTGGTAACGACCTTTAATAAAAGTCAGATGTTCAGTGCCTTCCCACAATTTCACTTCATTAATTTCGTCCGGTTGTTCTTTGCTGGGTTGTATCATTAATCTCGACAAAGCATCTGCATCAGTTAAGAGAGGTCCAGGTCGGTGGTAGATGAAGTCAAACTGCCGCAGCTAGTTCACCCATATAGCAATACGTCCGTTTGGTTGAGTCATATTAAAGAGGTGAGTGAGAGCCTGGTGATCCGTGAACAAAGTGAACTTCGTATCTTCGAGGTAATTGCGGAAGTACTGAATTGATTTAAGGACTGAAAGTGCCTCCTTTTCAGTAGTGGTGTAGTTCACTTCAGATGGCTTGAGGGTATAGCTGTAATACCCGACGACGTGTCGCTTTTCGCGTCCGGATGGATCTCGACACTTCTGATACAAAACTGCACCTGTCCCATAATGTGAAGCGTCGGTGTTCAGCTCAAAGGGAAAATTGAAGTCAGGTATTCGTATGACAGGGTCAGCAGAGATTCTGTGCACCAAATCGCGGTACATTTCCCCACATTCATTGTTCCACTCAAAGGGAACTTCCCTGTGTGAGGCGTGTGAGGCATCTTGTTTTCATGGCAGGCCTTTATGAAAGGCCTGAAATGTCCTGCTAATCCCAAAAAGGCACGCAATGAGTGTACGTCATACGGTTTAACCAATTGGGAGACCCTCTCGACGGACTCTTGTTTTGTGCTTTTGGTTGTCCCATCAGACTCTTCAAAGGAAAACAAATTTTTTCTGGAAGAAGGCACTTTTCTTAAAATTGACTTTCAGGTGCGCCGTGCTCAATGCAGTTAGTACCTGAGACAAGTGGTCTTGATGCTTACCCTCTGTTTTTGAGAAAACGATAATATCGTCTATGTACACATTGCAAGATGCACCTAGGAAAGGCTTCAGAACTTCGTTTATAATCTTCTGGAACCATGCTGGTGAGTTCTTCCAGCCGAATGGAAACCTGTTATACTCGTACAGGTCAAAAGGCGTTATAAAAGCAGTGTACATTTTTGCTCGGTTAGCGGAATCTGCCAGAAGCCTTTGCATAGGTCAATACGAGAAAAATGTTCGCAGCTATCTGTTTCGTCTATAATCGTGTTTATCTTTGGCATGGGGAATGGTATAAGGTCGGTTTGAAGATTGAGAGCCCTGTAGTCCGTGCAGAGTCTGAAAGTTCCATCTTCCTTTGGCGCTATTGTTATGGGAGAGGCGAAAGAGACGGTCGAATTATATCAGCGTCCAGCATCTCCTGTACTTCTTTCTTCAACCACATCTTCCGCTCTCTCGACATGTTATAAGGTGATTTGCGGATGACGGCCTTGTTTGTTCAAAAGGGACCTTGTGTGACGTCATCGCTGGTAGGTAGTTTCCTACACATACGAGTTCAGGGTATGCCTTTTCAATTCTTCTGCACATTTTACAACTCGCAAGTCATCTTGTTTACCCTCCTGTGTCTCGGTCCTTGGTAATCTTTCAACTAAAACCGCATCATCCCAGTATACATCGATTTTCAGTTTCTTTATATCTAGCCTGGAGAGGAGAAAGTCGTATGTCACGCCCTCAATCACCAATACTTCGCTGTCTATCTTGTGACCTTGAAAGTCGATGGTTACTGACGCCCACCGATTGTGCAGTGCCACATTTCCGTCATAACCTTGCACTCGTAGCACTCTTCCGCTATGGATATGACTCACATCCGCCTAGCTTGGCATTTAATATCGACACAGAAGCACCGCTCTCTGCCAGGTCCATCATGTGCCTATAGCCGACTTTGACCGGAATGTGAAGTAGGCTAGAGCGAGCTAAATAAAGAATCTCAGTTGTGGTCATCGGGTCGGAGTGATCGCCCTCGTTTACATGCTTTTTTTGTCGTCAAAGGATCCTCAGTGTCGGTGTCGATGTTATGCACCCGACCTGTGGGGGCACGCCAGCCCGACTCTTGGTTGCTGACAAGACGGCTCGGTTCTCGTTCATTACAGCTTGAACCACCCGCGACAGACCACCTGAAGCATCCGCTAGTAGTGGCAGTGTTTCTCCTCTGAAGTAGATTGGATGCCCTGAAGACACTCCAAAAGTCCGTCTGCAGTTTTAGGCGACCGTACTAAGCTTGCTTCCGAACTTCGGAGCGCAGTCCATGCATTATTAGGGCTAGTATAGTAGAGGGTGGCAGCAAAGGCTCGGCCAGCTTTAAAAGGCGGCGTTGTACTGGATTGGTCCGGAATGTCGTGAAGAATGACTCCTTCAAGTCATTCCAAGGTTTGGTAGCGTCTTCAACAACACTTAACTTGTACCACTTGCGTGCAACGCCTGTCAAGTAAGTGCGCATGTTAGAAATCTTGTCATCGTCAGAATACCGCTTGTTGTTTACAGCGACATATTCGTAGAATTCCATCCAACTGTCTGGGCTTGAAGACGAGCCGTCAAACGTGTCGGGCTCAACAAAATTATGCACGGGCTTCTCGGCGTTTAGGGGTCTTATTAGCGACGTTACGAGTTGGTTCTGTTGCACAACCTGCTCTTGCTGCAGCTGAAGAGCTTTCAAAATAAGGCTCACCTTGTCCGTTGAAGACCGTGATCCAGAGTCCTTTCCACGCATCAGCTGAAGGACTAGCTTGTCAAAAGTCTGTAGACGCAGGTTTACTTTCACAGCACCTTTTCGACGTAGTTCATCAGTGTCCATGGAAGCTTTCTCCAAGACCAAATTTACAAGTTCAGCAGAGTTGTTTCCGAGGTAGGTCCACCGCTGGTTCATCTTGAGCTTGGTATTTCGATAAGATCATATTCTCCGCGGCGGCCTCGTCAAGAAAGGTCACCCACATCTTGTAGTCGATTGTCGGCTGCGCCAAAATGATGTAGCGTTCCTATTTACAAGGACACAATAGAATATGCGGCTATGGAACGGGCGTCCATCTTTAATGCCCCCACCTTCACTTCAACGTCCTCTTCTTTCCCCCCTAGGATGTTGCGCCCCTCTTCTCCTAGCGGAAGACTAATACCGCTTCATCATGATACAGCTCCAATGATTTAGGAACCACAGAAGCAGGAACAGCCACTCTTCTATGTTCATTGCGCTGGAAAACCTCTGTTCGTTCCTATAATTTTACCATATTGGCTTCGTGGTTGTTTGGAAGAACAATAGCTAACTGCGGCATTGCGCCCGCGTCTTTCATGGAGGCTCCAGGCGATGGCTTACTTCGAAATCAAATTCGTGAAGTTAACCCACCCAGCGAACTATTTTTTTAAATCGGCCATCTTCATGAGGTACGTTAGTGCTACAGGGTCTCTGTATAGCTTTAACTTCGCGCCTTCCAAATATGAACGGCAGTAGCGGAGCGCTTTTAATAGAGCTTTTCCTCTCGTATAGTTCATTTTTGTTGAATGTGTAGCTGTAGTATCCATTTACACAAGGTTGTTGGGCTGGTGGCTGTCATGAGTTTCTCCGATACGAGCATGCTCCAGTACCCTAGTGAGATGAGTCGAAATTCAATTCGAAGGGTAGTTTGAAGTCTGCTCAGCACAATACTGGAACAGAAGGAATTATTCCGAGCACTTCTCTGCAGGCGTCGTCGCATTCTTCGGTCCAAGAAAGGGGAACATTCTTCTGAGTCATTCTTCTCAGGTAGCGACTTTTCAGAGCGTAATCTTGAATGAA
>CM023491.1:52722109-52829678 GCA_013339685.2 Hyalomma asiaticum
ACGATGTACCAAACCGTCTTCAGTATTCCTTGCTGAGAGGCTCTCTGTTACAGAATAGGGACCGTAGAATTTCGCGTTGGCATCTCTCACACCTTGCTAACTAGAATGAGGTCGGTGACCTGAATGTCACGAATTTCAGAGTTATGTCTCTTGTCAACATTTCGCTTCATTCGTGTACGGTACCTCCCTCGCAACGCTTTTTCTTTCCTCTCCTCGATGATCTTCAGATTTTACAGGAGTCCCAACTCGCGAACCGCTTGCCAAATAGGGACTTCTCCTGACGAAGCGAACTGTGCACTACATCCCAAGCCACTGGTGTAGGAGCGGTTATGGTGCTTAACGGCCGCTTCTAAAGAGCATTTCCATCCACCCCACCAGGGAAATTATCGTACATCCTTATGAATTGTTTGACATCCCGTATCGCACGCTCTGCAAGTCCTTTCGCCGCAGGGTGGTATGGCGCGCAGAACTTGATTGATAAACTATGTTGTCGAGCCCATCCTGCTAGTCTTTCACTCCGGAACGCTGGACCGTTGTCACATACGATTGTCCTCGTTGTCCTAAACATATCTGTTTGGAGGAGAGCGATGACACTATTTGCATCTTCTCTTCCTGCGCGTGCTGCGAACATCCGTGTGCATTCATCTATGGCCAGAAGAAAAGCTTGCGTTTTTCTGACTCCTTCTCGTTTGTTGTTTAGTTCGGCAAAGTCCAGGTGTATGACTTCAAAAGGCACATTCGAGTGGCAAGGAAGTATCAGTGGCATCCGTAGACTGCTTATATTTCACCTTATTCACTTGACAAATGTGGCAGGAACGAACGTACTTATTGACATCTTCCTTCATGCGGGGCCACTTAAATCGCTTGACTAGTTTGTTGTAAGTTCGCCAAAATCCGCCGTGTCCTCCTGACTCTGGGCTGTCGTGGTACGAATAATCTTAGGAACCAGCGTTGGCGGAACTTGGTAACGACCTTCAATAAAAGTCAGATGTTCAGTGCCTTCCCACAATTTCACCTCATTAATTTCGTCCGGTTGTTCTTTGCTGGGTTGTATCGTTAATCTCGACAAAGCATCTGCATCAGTTAAGAGAGGTCCAGGTCGGTGGTAGATGAAGTCAAACTGCTGCAGGTAGTTCAACCATATTGCAATACGTCCGTTTGGTTGAGTCATATTAAAGAGGTAAGTGCGGAAGTACTGCATTGATTTAAGGACTGCAAGTGCCTCCTTTTCAGTAGTGCAGTTCACTTCAGATGACTTGAGGGTATAGCTGTAATACCGACGACGTGTCGCTTTTCGCGTCCGGATGGATCTCGACACTTCTGATACAAAACTGCACCTGTCCCATAATGTGAAGCGTCGGTGTTCAGCTCAAAGGGTAAATTGAAGTCAGGTATTCGTAGAACAGGGTCAGCAGAGATTCTGTGCACCAAATCGCGGTACATTTCCTCACATTCATTGTTCCACTCAAAGGGAACTTCCGTGTGTGTAAGGCGTGTGAGGCATCTTGTTTTCATGGCAGTCCTTTATGAAAGGCCTGAAATGTCCTGCTAATCCCAAAAGACACGCAATGAGTGTACGTCATACGGTTTAACCAATTCGGAGACCCTCTCGACGGACTCTTGTTTTGTGCTTTTGGTTGTCCCATCAGACTCTTCAAAGGAAAACAACTTTTTTCTGGAAGAAGGCACTTTTCTTAAAATTGACTTTCAGGTGCGCCGTGCTCAATGCAGTTAGTACCTGAGACAAGTGATCTTGATGCTTAGCCTCTGTTTTTGAGAAAACGATAATATCGTCTATG
The DNA here is from genome assembly GCA_013339685.2 of Hyalomma asiaticum. Classification (NCBI taxonomy): domain Eukaryota; kingdom Metazoa; phylum Arthropoda; class Arachnida; order Ixodida; family Ixodidae; genus Hyalomma; species Hyalomma asiaticum. The sequence continues at coordinate 52,723,909 of CM023491.1, forward strand.
TACACATTGCAAAATGCACCTAGGAAAGGCTTCAGAACTTCGTTTATAATCTTCTGGAACCATGCTGGCGAGTTCTTCCAGCCGAATGGAAACCTGTTATACTCGTACACGTCAAAAGGCGTTATAAAAGCAGTGTACATTTTTGCTTCGGTTAGCGGAATCTGCCAGAAGCTTTTGCGTAGGTCAATACGGGAAAAATGTTCGCAGCTATCTGTTTCGTCTATAATCGTGTCTATCTTTGGCATGGGGAATGGTATAAGGTCGGTTTGAAGATTGAGAGCCCTGTAGTCCGTGCAGAGTTTCCTTTGGCGCTATTGTTATGGGAGGCGAAAGGCGAAACAGACGGTCGAATTATATCAGCGTCCAGCATCTCCTCTACTTCTTTCTTCAACCACATCTTCCGCTCTCTCGACATGTTATAAGGTGATTTGCGGATGACGGTCTTGTTAGTTCAAAAGGGACCTTGTGTTACGTCATCGCTGGTAGGTAGTTTCCTACACATACGAGTTCAGGGTATGCCTTTTCAATTCTTCTGCACATTTTACAACTCGCAGGTCATCTTGTTTACCCTCCTGTGTCTCGGTACTTGGTAATCTTTCAACTAAAACCGCATCATCCCAGTATACATTGATTTTCAGTTTCTTTATATCTAGCCTGGAGAGGAGAAAGTCGTATGTCACGCCCTCAATCACCAATACTTCACTGTCTATCATGTGACCTTGAAAGTCGATGGTTACTGACGCCCACTGATTGTGCAGTGCCACCTTCCCGTCATAACCTTGCACTCGTAGCACTCTTCCGCTATGGATATGACTCAAATCCGCCTAGCTTGGCATTTAATATCGACACAGAATCACCGCTCTCTACCAGGTCCATCATGTGCCTCTAGCCGACTTTGACCGGAATGTGAAGTAGGCTAGAGCGAGCTAAATAATCTCAGTTGGGGTCATCTGGTCGGAGTGATCACCCTCGTTTACATGTTTTTTGTCGTCAAAGGATCCTAAGAGTCGGTGTCGATGTTATGCACCCGACCTGTGGGGGCACGCCAGCCCGACTCTTCTTCGTTGCTGACAAGACGGCTCGGTTCTCGTTCATTACAGCTTGAACCACCCGCGACAGACCACCTGAAGCATCCGCTAGTAGTGGCAGGGTGTTTTTCCTCTGAAGTAGATTGGATGCCCTGAAGACACTCCAAAAGTCCGTCTACAGTTTTAGGGGACCGTACTAAAGCTTGCTTCCGAACTTCGGAGCGCAGTCCATGCATTATTAGGGCTAGTACAGCAGAGGGTGGCAGCAAAGGCTCGGCCAGCTTTAAAAGGCGGCGTTTCTCTAAAAAAATAACTCGAGAAGGGAGCCCTGCGAGAGTTTGAGTTTAAGTGCAGTGTCCCATCTTTGTACTGGATTGGTCCGGAATGTTGTCAAGAATGACTCCTTCAAGTCATTCCAAGGTTTGGTAGCGTCTTCAATAACACGTAACTTGTGCCACTTGCGTGCAACGCCTGTCAAGTAAGTGCGCATGTTAGAAATCTCGTCATCGTCAGAATACCGCTTGTTGTTTACAGCGGCATATTCGTAGAATTCCATCCAACTGTCTGGGCTTGAAGACGAGCCGTCAAACGTGTCGGGCTCAACAAAATTGTGCACGGGCTTCTCGGCGTTTAGGGATCTTATCAGCGACGTTACGAGTTGGTTCTGTTGCACAACCTGCTCTTGCTGCAGCTGAAGAGCTTTCAAAATGAGGCTCACCTCGTCCGTTGAAGACCGTGATCCAGAGTCCTTTCCACGCATCAGCTGAAGGACTAGCTTGTCAAAAGTCTGTAGACGCAGGTTTACTTTCACAGCACCTTTTCGACGTAGTTCATCAGTGTCCATGGAAGCTTTCTCCAAGACCAAATTTACAAGTTCAGCAGAGTTGTTTCCGAGGTAGGTCCACCGCTGGTTCATCTTGAGCTTGGTATTTCGATAAGATCATATTCTCCGCGGCGGCCTCGTCAAGAAAGGTCACCCACATCTTGTAGTCGATTGTCGGCTGCGCCAAAATGATGTAGCGTTCCTATTTACAAGGACACAATAGAATATGCGGCTATGGAACGGGCGTCCATCTTTAATGCCCCCACCTTCACTTCAACGTCCTCTTCTTTCCCCCCTAGGATGTTGCGCCCCCTCTTCTCCTAGCGGAAGACTAATACCGCTTCATCATGATACAGCTCCAATGATTTAGGAACCACAGAAGCAGGAACAGCCACTCTTCTATGTTCATTGCGGTGGAAAACCTCTGTTCGTTCCCATAATTTTACCATAATGGCTTCGTGGTTGTTTGGAAGAACAATAGCTAACTGCGACATTGCGCCCGCGTCCTTCATGGAGGCTCCAGGCGATGGCTTACTTCGAAATCAAATTCCTGAAGTTCACCCACCCAGCGAACTATTTTTCTTTAAATCGGCCATCTTCATGAGGTACGTTAGTGCTACATGGTCTGTGTATAGCTTTAACTTCGCGCCTTCCAAATATGAACGGAAGTAGCGGAGTGCGTTTAATATGGGAAGAGCTTTTTCTCTCGTATAGTTCATTTTTGTTGAATGTGTAGCTGTAGTATCCATTTACACAAAGTTGTTGGGCTGGTGGCCGTCATGAGTTTCTCCGATACGAGGATGCTCCAGTACCCTAGTGAGATGCGTCGGAATTCAATTCGAAGGGTAGTTTGAAGTCTGCTCAGCACAATACTGGAACAGAAGGAATTATTCGGAGCACTTCTCTGCAGGCGTCGTCGCATTCTTCGGTCCAAGAAAGGGGAACATTCTTCTGAGTCATTCTTCTCAGGTAGCGACTTTTCAGAGCGTAATCTTGAATGAACGCGGGAAATTGGCCCACCGAGCCTAGACACGTACGAAGTGCACGTCGTAAGACTTCGCCAGTTTTGTTATGCGAGCAACCGATTCTTCCTTTGTTGTCTCCGTGGTTCCGTCGGAAACCCTGACCAGAAAATTCACCTTAGGCTTAGGAAGGACTCGCACTTCTTCAAACCGACCTTCTGTTGAGCCTCAGATATCGCTTCTAGAATATATGCTAGATGTTCTTCGTGCGACTTTTCCCTTTTAGACTATATATTAGTGTCATCAACGTAAACGTTGCAAAAGCACCCATTTTGGGATCGAAAACTGTGGTAATCATCTTTTCGAACCAACTAGGCGACTTTTTCCACCCAAAAGGGAGTCGATTATGCTCGTAAATTCCAAATGAAATTGTGAATGCCGTTTAATGATTCTCTTCTTATTTCGGCACTTGCCAGAAATCCTTGCACAAGTCAACGCGAGAAAAGCAGATGCAGCCTCAAGTTTAGTCTATGATGCTGTCGAGTCCTTGCATTGGAAAAGGGATATACAATGTTTGCTTATTTACTGCCCTGTAATCGGTACATAGTCGCCAGCTGCCTTCTTTCATTCTTTTCTCTGCGTTCTTTCCTCTCTCATCTTATATGGCTTTACCTCACCACTGTTCTCGTCCAGGTGAAATCGCACTTAAAACTTGGCAGTCGTCGGTAGATATCCTCCCAAGCATACTAATTCGGGGTAAAGTTGCGGAATGACACTGGCTTTCTTTGTCTCAAGAGTTTCATATCCGGACGAGAAAGTAGAAAGTCGTGCCCCACATCGTCTAAGACCAGAGGAGCTACTTCGGCTTCTTTCGATTGGTGATGCGCGTTTAGCAGTGTCCACTCACAGTGGTCTCTTGCTTTCATCTTACCCTCGCAAAAGAAGTCTCCTCCCTTGGAATACATGGTGCGGATCAGCGTTGCTTACTTAAGGATGGATACGGAAGCTTTTCTGTCTGAGCGCTCTTGTTCGCTGCCCATTAACCCCAAGTTATATTTGCAACAAAGCCGCAGAAACCAAAGTCTCGTTTCTTTTTGTCATAGGGTCAGACTGAGAACCCTCATTTACTAGGCTTTTTTCTACCCTGCGTGAAATACGTTCCTCAAGCAACGACTCCACTTGCGCGGTTTGCGACGACCTACGGTGACTTATCTCTTTTGAAGACCTTGGAAACCATGTATGATTTTATGTTTCTTGATGGTTTTCTTCCTTGAACTCTCGTAGTGGCCATGGTGTCCTCTCCGTGCAACTGCAGCTCGTCGCTTACTGTGACTCCAGCAAAACTTAGTTTTAGGTGCTGCACCTTTAACTTGTCGTTGCAACTCCCGAGGTAGGCCGTGTATTAGGAGCGTTAGAACAGAGTGCAGTAATAATATCCGGCTCCCCAAGTTGTTTGGAAGTAATACTCGAGCACTACCCAGACCTGTGGCGATAACATATAGCTTCCTCCCTCGCTCAAGAGGACTCCCACGAAATGAAATGCTCTCCTCCTGTATGTTCCACGCGTTACCTTGATGTTCCAAGATGCGCAGCTCGTACCATTTTCTTGCAGTGCCACTCAAGAAGGAGGTCATATCCTGCACTCTGCTTTCATCTGTATCTCAGCCGTTTCGTTTACAGGCGTACTAGTAGAATGTCATCCAAGCTTCGGGATTCCTCGAGAAGCCGTCAAAGGGCTCAGGTTTTACAAATTTGGCAGAGCAGCTTCCTTTGGAGGTCAGAGCTGAGGCGGCAGCCTGAATCAATTCATTTTGCTGGAAAACTTGCAGCAAATATTTTCGTCGTTTCTGTGCAAAGCTTCGTAGGCTCATCGTTTTCAGCTCCGGTAATTATGTCAACCTATGCGCAGTCTTGCAGCTTTTCAGCGGTGACTGGGTACTCAGCGGAAATCTTGTCTAAGTGGTCCAGGATATTTGCTGCGAGCAGAAACGGGCTTGAAGTTGTGCCGAAAAGTACACGTGTCATTCGTAAAGTCATGACCTTCTACAGTGACTCCGTAGGTGCCACGGGAAATCAAATTACTTGTTCACCCACCCAGCGAGCTATTTTCCTTTTAATTCGGCCATCTTTATGAGGTGCGTTAGTGCTTCATGGTCTGTGTATAGTTTGAACTTCGCGCCTTCTAAATATGAACGGAAGTAGCGGACGTTAAAGAACCCCAGGTGGTCGAAATTTTTGGAGCCCTCCACTACGGCGTCTCTCATAATCATAGTTGGTTTTGGGTCGTTAAACCCCACATACCAACCAGCGGACTGCTTTTAATACGGCAAGAGGTTCTTTTACTGTCGTTGTATAGTTCAGCTCAGTTTTGTTGAATGTGTATCAGTAGTATCAAACTACGCGAAGTTGTTGGGCTGGTGGCCGTGATGAGTTCCTATGATACAAGGCTGCTCCAGTATCCTAGTGAGACACGTAGGTATTCTATTCGAAGGGTAGTCCGCAGTCTGGTAAGCACAATACTGGAACAGAAGAGATTATTCGGAGCATCTCTCTGTAGGCGTCATCACATTCTTCGGTCCTTCTGAGTCATTGTTCTCAGGTAGCGATTTTTCAAAGCTTAATCGTGAATGAACGCTTGAAATTGGCCCACCAAGCCTAGAAACACACGAAGTGAGCGCACGTCGCAAGGCTTGGCTGGTTCTGCTACGCGGGCCACCGATTCCTCCTTTGTGGTCTTCGTGGTTTTGTGGAAAACTGACCGGAAAAGTCACCTTAGACTTGAAGAACTCGCACTTCTTCAAGATGACCTTCAGTTGAGCCCAAGATAACGCTTCGAGTATATGCCAAATGTTCATGTAGCTTCTCAGTTTTATTGTATATTTTAATGTCGTCTACGTAGACGTTGCAGACGCGCCCCATGTAGGGATCCAAAACTGTGGTCATCTTTTGGAACCAACTAGGCGAGTTTTTCCATCCAAAAGGCAGTCGATTATACTCGTAAATTCCAAATCAAGTTGTAAATGCCGTGTAATGATTGTCCTCTTGTAGCGGCACTTGTCAGAAATCCTTGCACAAGTCTATACGAGAAAAACAGTTCCAGCCTCCAGTTCAGTCTGAAGCTGTAGATTCTTGACATTGTCAAAGGAATCAAGTGTTTGCTTTTTTATTGCTCTATAATCGGTGCATAGTCGCCAGCTGCCGTCTTCCTTTCATTTTTTCCTCTGCGTTTTATCTCTCGTCATCTTATATGGCTTTTCCCTCACGACTGTTGTCATCCAGGTGAAATGGAACTTCAAACTTGGTAGTCGTTGGTGGATATCCTCCCAAGCATTCTAATTCGGGGTAGAGTTGTGGAATGACACTGCCTTCCTTTAGCGTCCGTACGTGGTCTTTTTTTGTTTCGACTTCTCTGTCAGCCTCACCAACAGACACCATATCGTCTCAATAAATATTAAGTCTCAAGAGTTTCATATCCGGACGAGAAAGTAGAAAGCCTTACTCCACATCGCCTAAGACAGAGGAACTACTTCGGCTTCTTTCGATTGGTACTTCACGTTCAAGTTATATTTGCAACAAATTCGCAGAAACCAAGCACGGTCTCGTTCTTTTGTCATAGATTCAGACTGAGAACCTTCATTTACTAGTTTTTTTTTCTACCCTTCGTGAAATATATTCCTCAAGCAACGGCTGCACTTGTGCGATGTGCAACGGCCTGTGATGAGTTCTCTTTTGAAGACCTTGGAAACCATGTATGATGTGTGCTCCACGCGTCACCTTGATGTCCCAATATACGCAGCTCGTACAATTTCCTTGTAATGACACTCGGAAAGGAGAGCACATGCTGCACTGTTCGTTCATCTGTATCCCAGCCGTTTAGTTCACAGGCGTATTCGTAGAATGTCATCCAAGCTTCGGGATTCCCCGAGAAGCCATCAAAGGGCTCCGGTTTTGCACCTTGGTAGGGCAGCTTCCTCTGAGGGTCAGAGCTGAGACGAGAGCCTGAACCAATTCATTTTCTGGAAAGCTTGCCGTTGTTGAATCTGGAGCGCCTGAAGCAAAGCAGAGTGGTCTTAATTGTACGTTGGCTCCGAGACTGTTTCTGTGCAAAGCTTGGTAGCCTTTTCAACGTCGTCAGCTCCGGTTTCGTCAAGGTATATGCAGTTTTGCAGCTTTGGAACGGTGATCGGGTACTCAGCGGGCATCTTGTATAAGTGGTACCGTATAGCTGCTAGTTGCTGCGAGTATAAACGGGCTTGAAATTGCGCCGAAGGATACCCGCGTCATTCGTGAAGTCATGACCTTCCGCAGTGACTCGCTAGGTGTGACGGGTTTCTCATACAAAAGGTACTGTGAGGCATCTGTCTTGTTCCTTCACCGAAATTAGCAAGTGTGCCTTTTCGATGTCTGCTACGAGAGCAATGCGATGAGGACGAAAAGTTAGTAGGAGGCTCACCAATCTGCGTTCAGGTTGGGCCCGCGGTAAAGGCTGTCATTAAGACGAATATGCCCTATCGCGCGCGAAGCATCACAGTAAACCAGTGTTTGTAGTCCTACTTTCTTTGTGATGGCGTGGTGCGACATATAATAAATTGGTGCTTTTGCGTTTTCGGGTCTCGTCGACCACTTCTGCAATATTATCGTTAGCGTGCTTGAAGATGGCGCTGTGATACGCTGCCAGTAGCTCGGTTGCGAGGCAGCTTTCTTGTCAGCTGAGTTAGTCGTATTTGCGCGGCTGCCTTGTCGTCGCGTAGAATCGCGTGCTTCCACGGTTAACTTCACATCAACCGTCTCGTTGACCTACGGTGTCGTAAGTGATGTTCGCTGAGCATGCCATGTTTTGACGATTCCAGTTCTACAGAGTGGAGAGGGCAAATTTGCTCAATCGTATTGCAAAGACTTTCAACTCGTACGTTGAAGACCGTGTTCGCGCACACAGAGGTCGTCGTCTTCGTTGTTCCTAGTCCAAGGAACCGCTCAGCCATAATTTGTACTACCTTCAAGTCTTGGTTCAAGGAGTGAGTTTCTCCAGTGAGGAGTTCCCACTAATTGTCTGCTCCACTTCACGTCAGCATGACAAGTTTGAAAACGGAGATGAGCAATTATAAGGCCACTGTTTGTCATTCCTTGCAGTGTGCTGCCGTGAAGTACTGGAGCTAGTTGATCGCAAATATTCTCGATAACAAGTGCATTTATGCTGTCCCACGCGGCTTCGTTTGTTCCCCGGAGTTCAGGGTAACCTTTCCATGGCTTTTCGCATTGTTGTGGTCGCCAAATGACCTTAGACATGTTGTCGTGGCCTGTCGTTTTACACTTGAGCTTCTTTGCAAGGCGGTTTGTGACAAATGTTCTCGGGCTTCCACTGTGTAAAGTAAGGTGCCTGAGATCACTTGTGCGTCCAGAAGACATGTGTGCAATAGCGGTCCGAACGTAAATGAATCGTTGTCCTGTCACCGCAGAGAGTTGAAGAGGTGTTAGAAACCGACGACGCTTGGATCACACATGGTAGCTAGCGCGTCGTCGATGACAATTGAGGTAGCTGACCTTTCGGTGGCAATCTTTGACCAGATGGTACTTCCTTCGACATCGGAAACAGCATCCGCTCTGCTGAAGCTTTGTCGTGTCCGCGACTTGTGAGTGCAGCTTTACAGTGCTCTGTATAATGTTGCTCACTGTTACATAAGAATTGTCGGCGCTTGGGGACCAGAATTCGGTCACACGTCTTACTTCTGGTATGAGTTGAGTGCTTCATTTTGTTTAGGTTTAGTATTGCGATCCATGTCAGGTGCTCCACGGTTCACAGCGTGAGAGAGCTTGCGTTTTTTTTTTTTTGAACTAGAGACCTCAAGCGGTTATGGGATAATAATCCCACTCTTACTCTACCGCATGCATCGTTTACTCTTCCCAACAAAGGCTCGCTGACTTGATTGTGAAGCCTATAGCACTCCAGCACATGCGCTCGTAGTAGGCTTGAGTATCATCGGTTGCAAAACGGTTGAAAATGACTCCTCCGTAACCATCAAAGCTCGGAGATGCGCGCACATCTGCTGCTCACCGTACGGGTTGGCGTCGTCTTTCACTATGACCTCTTCTCTAGCGAATCGCTTAGCATCTTAGCATTTCGAACGTACGGTTAAACCGGCGATAGCAGCAGTGGCCGGTCCGTTGAGGCCTGACCTTAATTAGGCAAACATGTCTGCCGCGGTCAACGTCGGTTTCTCGTGAACTACAGCTTGAAACTACTCCCAAAATGGAGGCCAGTTACGAGGTGTTCCGTCAAACTTCAGAAGCTCCAGGCGGGGAAGCTTTATGCTGTGACTCGGTGGAGCTCGGTTGACAGCAATAGGTTTTAGGTTAGACTGAGCAAGTTCTGCTGTTGGCTGTAACTCCTGAATTCGATACTTCAGTGCTGACGACTAAGTAACTGTCTTGTTGATGTACTCAGCGGTTCGGAGAAATTCCGGATAATTATCAGGGTCTGCTAGGTAAGTCTGTCTCTCAATCCGGGGCATCGAACTCGCAAGTTAACCTTCTAATCAGTCCGCGAGTATCTGAAGATCATGCAAGCTTGTTCCGTCATTTGCTATAACCCCGTCAAGTTAATTTGCAAGCTTCGTTAAAAGCGTGCGCTGGGCTTTGTGCTTGCCTTTAAGCAAGTCCATGGTTGAGGTAGGTTGAAACGGGACAGCCAGGATGATCGGTCAGTCACGATAGAGCCTAGGCGCTTGTCTGGTTTCTCTTGCCTCAGATGCCATCGTTCGATGTCTCCCGCCCGGTTTCGCAGCGACTTTGAAGAGACAAACGCCCACGATGAAGTAGATCCTTTAATTCGAAGAAAAACTCATGCTTGCGCTGCTGGCCTACGGGCAAACCTTTCCAGTTCTCGTGCCAAGCACCGCTCCTGAACGCAGCAACTTCTTCCTCGGAAGTTGCAACAACCAGACACAAGCGAAATGAACTTCATGTGGGCAGTTGAACTTACAAGGGATACAGCAACTTGATGGGCCGTTGCAGATGCATGCCGTCCGCAAGTGTTATGGCATATCATCTTATTCTTGCGTCTCGGCAAGCATAAACATCGATAGGTCACTTTGGCTAGCTTCCACAAAAAATACAGAACACACACTATGTCATCTCCGAAGATCGCAGTGGCTCGGTTATCTGATGTAAAATTCATACCATGCAACTTAGAACATTGAAAACACGCCATGAAAATCTTTCTTGAGTTCATACAATCAATTAACTAAACATTCGCAGCAATTTCCAAACCTCACATCATAGTGTCAAAAACAGAGGGCATCACTACCAATGTGAGCAGCTTGACTGGGTCCAGTCAAGCTGCTCACGGCAGCTTTTAGCCCCGGAGGACGTTTCTAGTCTGTAACTAGAAGAATAAAGTTGAAGTTGTTGTTGTATATACCTGCATTTTAAGCCCCGCAAGATCCCTGGAAACTCTTCTTTAGTCACAAATGAAAATTTTGACTCTTTTACTATTGGCGTATCGCCCTTCATAGTGGCTGTTACGTGCACATCACAAAATCTCTCCTTCACATTCATTTCTGCATGTCGTAAATCACACCGACCACTTTACCGCTTCATAGAACTTCATGAATCTATAACCAAAGATAACACAGGCAATGTCGCAATCTCCTGTGATTTAAAAAATTGGCAGATCCCACGTGCAGTGGGAATCAAAGAAATGCGAAGCACGCATAAGGAACGCATAATGGATTTGCATTTATTGTTGTCTCGCTATACCGAGTTTGGTACATATGAAGTTAACGAAACGGCCACAAGAGCACCATGACTGTGGCATGTAGACCATGCCGCTCATACACGCATGTCATGATTCTAACGTTATGACTTGTCATTTACGTTCGTCATGCAGTCGTGTTGTGCCATAGCAAATTTTGGTATACATCCCTTCAAGGCAACGAGTGGCATGTAGATCATGCCGCTAATGACATGCATGTCACGATTTTCATGTTATGACCTGTCATTTATGATCGTCATGCAGTCATGTTGTGCCAAACCAATTTTCGTATAGGCTCCGTGCAGTCGAGTTTTCCATGTGCGACATCAGCGCCAGAATGCGCTGCCTGGCGGAGAGAAGCAAAATTGGGCAGACTGTGACTACGCGAACGCGATGCGCGTCTCCAACTCTATAGCAGCAGCGACCGCCCGTCCCACCTTCTTTCATTTCCTTAGAGACGCGCGCTCCAAACCTGCGGCAAACTGTTCCAAAGGGCGACGCCGCCAGCGTTCGTGTGGTTAGCAGCACGCCCGGAAAGCAGCGAAGAAACGCGCGCGTCGCTGTCGCCTCGGTTTTCACCGTGCGCGATTGAGCCGTCCGACGAGAGCTACGTAGCGCCCTCTGGTCAGTAGACGGAGCCCATACATCCAACGAAACGGCAGTATAGCGCCAGGACCATGGCATGTAAATCATGCCGGTCATCACACGCGTGTCATGATTCTAATGTTATGACCTGTCATATACGTTCGTCATGCTGTCGTGTTGTGCCATAGCAATTTTGGTATCCATCCCATTAACGAAACGCCTGGCATGTAAATCGTGCCGCCCATGACATCCATGTTATGCTTTTCATGTTATGACCTGTCATTTATGTTCGTCATGCAGTCATATTCTTGCATACCAATTTTCCTTCACATCCCGCTAACGAAACGGCCAAGAGAGCACCAAGACAGTGGCATGTGAATCATGTCGCTCGTGACATGCATGTAATGATTTTCATGTTATGACCTGTCATTTACGTTCATGGAGTCATGTTGTGGCGTGCCAATTTTCGTATACATCCCGTTAACGAAACGCGTGGCATGTAAATCACGTCGCCCATGACATGCATATCATGATTTGCATGTTGTGACCTCTCAGTCATGTTCGCCATGCAGTCATGTCGTGGCATACCAATTTTCGTATACATCCCATTAACGAAACGGCCAGGAGCGCACCAAGACCGTGGCATGTAAATCATGCCGCTCATGACATGCCTATCATGATTTTCATGTTATGACCTGTCATTTATGTTCGTCGTGTAGTCATTCTGTGGCATGCCAATTTTCGTAAACATCCGATTAGCGAAACGGCCAGGAGAGCACAAAATCGTAGGCGGCTAGATAGATAGATAGGCTCAAACTGGCCGAAGTTCGTTAAGAAATGCTTCGCATTTAATAGTCATAGCCCACAATGGGGTCCCGAAGAAGCAGACATTCGTGGCACACAATTTGTGCACTTTTTTACATATACAGACCTGTGCATACTAAGCGCACGGAATTCTCCGAGAACACTTGAAACACCATATGCGCAATCGTGGACCGATCTAAGATCAGCATTAATCATACACATGGCAGGTGATCCATATCGACACAATATCAGATCACATACGCCTGACTCTTAAATTCACTATACACTCCACTAAGACTCACGAACTTCGGCCGTGCAAAAATCTCAGACACGATCACAGAAACGCAATGACTCTCAAAATCAGCTAAATGCTCATCGTCCAACCCCACAACCTTAAACCTCATACAAAACGCATTTTATGCCTCATACAAGAAACTGGAACAAACAGTCCCGAACATTATAGCAAATTCTGGCAAAAGAAAATGCATGGTGGGGACCTGACTAGGCCCTATAAGCGAGGGTTACTTTCATCCCACGAGCCCTCCTAACAACACTTACACTTGCATTTATGCTACCCGCATTTCATCACTAGATACTTGCTAACTGTCCACCCCTAACTCTGGAATCAGGCTGAATGCCGAATATTCCTTCTTTACTGAAAAACCATTTACCACACAATACCTTTTCATCCAAACCAAATGCAATATCCCCACATCATTTGGATGCATCATCCCGGTGAATAATATGCACTCTCATTTCACAAGCAAACTTCCATTATGGTATCCAAATATACAGCACGAAACGCAGTCCATATTTATCAAGTGCATCAGTTTCCGCTTATGTAATGCTCACGTCCTGTCAGACACATTAAAAAAACTAGAAATTTAATCAACCACGGCGCCTACACAACTCGGCTCATAACAATAACTGAATTGGCATACCTATCACACATACCTATCACACAGTTGGTGCTTTTCCGTGTCCACTTTCTGATCTTACGCTTCTTAAAGAAAGTATTCATTACGCGGAGGTGACTTCTTTCTGCGATTTTCCACTAGCATTTCTCGTCTGCTATAGCTCTCACTTTCACCATAGTTTCTGACCGCCTGCTCTCCTCTCAGTTTCTTCACATTTTCGCATTGAAGTCCCCCATAACAATAGTGTATTGGGTGTGTGCCTTATACAATGCCGTTTCTACATCATAAAGCTGTTCTATCGCCACGTTATTGTGGCTGGTCGTTTGTAGGTAACTTCATATTAGATTTAGTTTGCATCGCCTATTAAACTTTATCGCTATACCTGCTACCCTTTCGTTGATGGTATAGAATCCTTCCATGCCACCTGCTATGTGTTTGTGTATAAGGAAACCCACGCCGTATTAGCGCTTCTCTGGCAGTCCTCTGTAGCAGAGAACATATCCTTCATGAAGCCATAAGTATTCTTCTCCTGCTTTCTTAACCTCGCTAACGCAAGTGGTGTCTCAATGCCGCTTAATTCTTTCAGTAGTTGACTTAATCTGCCTTCACTTGAAAGATTTCGGATGTTAAGAATCGCGACGTTTAATTTATAATGACTGGCCTGCCCGAGTCCAGAGGCATTTTTCTTGCTCTCCCCCCTCCAGGCCGGTTCCTGTTAAGGTGCTCAGGTGAGATACGCAGATGAAGCGTGGTGGTGGTGAGAGCCCATATGGATAATGGTCCAAATGGTCAGTCGGTGAAGGAGAGCTTCAGAGCGGGTGCGTGTGGTATAACTGTTAAAGGGAAGGAGGAGAAACCAAAGATACCGCATGAGCGTAGGAAAACGACAGAAACCTAAAAGAAGCAAAAAAAAAATAAAGGAAAAAGACATGCACTCGAGGATTCGAACTCGGGACCCTTCGATCTGCTGCAAAAGTATGGCCAAGTCGTCTGGGTGGCCGGGTCTCCGACGTGTTTAACAGCAGATTCCTGCTGCCCCCTCTCACGAACTGTGATGCAATGAGTTTCAAAATGTCCGCGATGCAGCACTTTTGCTGATTTCGAATACCAGGACGGCATGGCTAAACGTCTTGTCTGCGTCATGGCAGTTTCCGCCGCATTTGTCCCGCCATCCCGCGTAGTTCTTGACAATGTCTTTGCTTCCTTTTTCTTTTGCCAACTGGCCAACTGTGCGGCACTAACTCTGGGATTAAAGAGACTGAATGCCCACGGGAACATTCACGGTGGTGCATGAAATCTGATGCATATCGGTACGAGTTTCAGCTGGTAGGCCTTATGAATGACACTGTTTTGTGCCTATTCTCCACATTACTTTTTTTACCAAGATCGCCATATTCTTAGCTGCCGCCGACTCAGGCTCCTCGATTTTCTCGGTTAGTCATATCAACAACGTCGTGCGTGCCATGTCGCTGCTGTCGGAAGAACTCAGCTTGCCGCCCCCCCCCCCCCCCGCTCATAGAAAACTTCACGGTTATCGCATGCGGCATTGCCATCGCCGAATGCACCTGTTCTGTGGGAGTTACGTGGTTTCCAGGACGACGCCATTCTGCTGATAAATGACGTCAACTATCCCGGTGTTGCGTGTGTGTTGTATGAACTTCAAAAACGGAGGCTGGCGCTAAACCGCATTCGCGATGCCGCCAAGGCGTGGCATATATACGAGGGCATGTGGCAGCGGTGCTGACTCGAATCGAGTAAAACGTTCATCTCAGCTTTTGGCCCGCTTCTCCATGGAAGCGACCACTCCCACCGTCCTACGAACGCTGACGAGGCCCACGAGGGCCACCAGAATGACGCTACAGGAGCACGATAGGATATTCGTCTGCCCTGCTGCAGACGACAGCGGCAGGTTCAGTTCTGCAACGCGGGTATCGGACTCGGCGTCGATAAACCTCGCCCCAACATGAATACCAGACGAGCACAGCATCTTCAAACCCACAGCAGCCGGAGACGCGGTGCTGGTGCTTGTCCACGATTGAGTATATGGAGGGTCCTGTTGCGCCCGACGCCACCCAAATCCAAGAAGAAACCCTGCCGGTCGATCGAAACACGATAAGCTCTCTAAAAACTCCACGAACAAGGCATGTGCAGGGATAGCGCAGTAATGATGCCTCCTGAGCAGTCACTCAGATCTGCCGAATTTCAAGGCATTCGTCGAGTGTGAGGACGTTTCTTCATTGCACACCAATGCCTCACTAAGAGAAGCCGAGTTTATTGTGCTCAACGAAACTGTCGTACAACCGAGGTTCCCCACTGCTTCCATGACGTTTGATCTGGAAGGGTCCCAGGCATGTAGGGGGAACCCCAAATTCCCCTAGTTTGAGCTTCAGATGGAGCCCGCACTATGGAAGCGCAAGCTGCCTCGTCCACAGAAAAGCAAGCGCTTTCATTGGTCATGGATGGCAAGGAGACAAATACAAAACACCAAAGCTCGAAGTATGTGGGAAAACGAGAGAATGAGCTGTCAATGCCATCGTTTTCCAGCAACAATTCACGCAGCTCCCCACAAGTCGCGACGTGGCCTAGGCCATCTTCCACCATGTCATTTGCCATTCTACGCACCGGAGGGTCCTCCGGGGGTTTCGGAAGTCAAGTCGCGGCGTGACAAAATCCTGCGAGGACCACCGCGACATAGCGGGAGAGCGCCCCCGGAGGACTGGTCTCGGGGGGCGTGCTCCAAGCCAGGTCAAAGTGAGGCCGAGACCGCCAAGACTGGCACCGCAAGTGACGCCCGCCAGAGACAATTTCTGCAGGCCCTTCTGCTCGCAGCGTGGACGAGTGTAATGTCCAACGGCAAAAAGCTCCGCGTGCCTAGGGCGCTCTCGCTACGAGCGCAGGGAGAGCGTAGAAGAGACTACGTTGGAGAATAGAACAGCCGCCCTGCAGCGGATGCGCTATCTCTCTCTCTTATTGGTTACTCTCTATATATATACAGATATCGATATATAGATATAGGTAGATATAGGTAGATAGGTAGATACATATCTGTATATATATATTTAACGAATGAGAGACAGACATCACCCATTCCTGGGTCGGCTGCTCTATCCTCTGAACTTAATCTTCCTCTTCGCCTGTTCTTGCGCTCATAGCGCGAGCGCTGAACATACGGCGGAGCGCGTTGTTCATTACACTCGGCCGTGACTCCAAGCAACAGTGGCAGCCGAAAAGGCCTCTGGAGGACGGCAATGCGTGTGTCGCAACGGGGCTGTCTCGCCGATCATTTTGACGTCGCGGCTGGCCTTATACGCCGAACCGCCATTGCAGTGCTGGCTCTGGTGGACGGTGTTGGCTGTGCCGTAGTGGCCATCGTACGATTCGGCCACGGTGGGACTTGGCTTGCGAAGCTACGAAGGGCACCTTCGGTGGCCGCCATTGGCTACGGCGTGGTGGAGAGTGGTCGCGGTCGCGCTGCAACTTGTCGGTGTCCACATCCAGTAACGTGGCTGCTATTTGGCATTTACTATGGCGGCCCAGCCTCGGTTTTTGCCGCATGTCTCTTTTCCATTGCGGATGATAAATTGACAAAGGAGTTGGAGTAAGTAGCTGTCGTAACGTTGCCGTCCAGGATGGCGGGAGAAGCATGCAGGCTGCCGGGCGAGGAAATTCGGCATCCGACAGGGTTTTCGCTGGGACTAGCAGAAAACTTACTCCAAACAATAACTGACTGGTCCACCAGCCATAATATAGCACTCAACACCACAGAATCATAATTCGTCTTCTTCAACAATGGTCACAAGGGAACTTCTAGATGACAACCAAGCATTAGAATGGATGGAAAGTTTTCAAAAATGAAATGTGAAATTAACGCACTCGTCATATTTTTGGACAACTTTCACTCTCACGACGGTTACCTTAGAGACGAAGCCAAGACTCCACCGCTGTACGACCCTGTCTGTGAAACATCGCTCATCCTCCCAGCCCTTACACATGGCTCTCCGTGTTGGTGGCACTCATATGCATCATATTACCTAAAATCGAGGGTTATTTTCCTCCAGCGATCCCTGCTGACAGCACTTACAGGTGGATTTATGCTACCCGTATGTCATCACTACACGTACTTGCCAACTGTGCGCCACTAACTCTGGGATTAGACAGACTGAATGCCGACTATTACTTGTTTAATGAGAAACCCTTTATCGCGCACAAGGACATATCACGCAAACCAAATACAGTATCCGCACAACATTTGGACGTGCACCACCTCGGTGAGAAATATGCATTCTCATTTCACGAGCTAACTTCCATTGCGGCATCCAAATATACAACGCGAAACGCAGTCTATATTTATCTTCGAGTGCATCCGGTTCCACTTTTGTAATTCTCACCTCCTCTCAAATAGAGAGAAAAAATAATTAAAGTTATAAACAACCACTGCGCTTACACAACCGAGGTCATAGCAATAACTGAAGCATCGACACACTTATCGCGCATCATTTATACCGATTGGTTATCATTACTGTCCTCACTTATTCATTAAAAGGCGAAGTCACCCATATCGTCCAAAATAAACGAACACTTCAACAATTGCAAAACTCCAATTACCAAACACACTTACTCCACGTTCCTAGTCATAGTACAATATTCGGAAATGGCTCTTTTGCTGCCTCATCCGCTGCCGTCCGTAGTATGATAAGGACGCCGAAAATTTCAATAAACCAATCCGCAGAAAACTACGCAAAACAATGAAAACACCCTGCCACAACTACTTTCAATCAGTTGGTCTACAAAACTCTGTGTGTGTACATATGGCTCCCAAGTGTATTCGCAAATACAAACTGCTTCCCACCAACCAAGCATATAACAAATAATAACCGACCACGGACAGCTATTCCACATCCACAGCACCATCTTCTGTAAACGTCGCTCAATATGCGTCAACGTAGACCACCACCACCCCGAAAGTCACGGCGTTAAGAAATCTCAACACCAACGATGTATTTAATTTACCCTTACACTATCCTTCCATTATACAAAACCTTCATAAACGCATCACCCCTGCCAAACTTGCTTCCCATATGAAAAGATTTACTACCATTATACGTGATGGACATACCACTCCCGATGCATTGTAGTCACGACAAACACATCACTAACACTTGCAAATTTCACAAACCAACCCATTCCATCTTTAAGCAAACATGATGCATGACATCCGTGTGGCATTCGCCAACCATGGCATGGTTCTTCCATATGTGCATGTCTGCAACCATGACAAGAAAGCACCTATAATCACGTAAAGTACAGCCCAACAATCACGACACATCCAACTACCAAAGCACCCTCACTTCCTCAATGTACCTTGAGAAATAGACCTCATACCCTCGTGATCATTCACGATGGTGCATGAAATCTGATGCATATCGGTACAAGTTTCAGCTGGTAGGCCTTATGAATGACACTGTTTTGTGCCAATTCTCCACATTACTTTTTTTTACCAAGATCGCCATATTCTTAGCTGCCGCCGACTCAGGCTCCTCGATTTTCTCGGTTAGTCATATCAACAACGTCGTGCGTGCCATGTCGCTGGTGTCGGAAGAACTCAGCTTGCCGCCCCCCCCCCCCCCCGCTCATAGAAAACTTCACGGTTATCGCATGCGGCATTGCCATCGCCGAATGCACCTGTTCTGTGGGAGTTACGTGGTTTCCAGGACGACGCCATTCTGCTGATAAATGACGTCAACTATCCCGGTGTTGCGTGTGTGTTGTATGAACTTCAAAAACGGAGGCTGGCGCTAAACCGCATTCGCGATGCCGCCAAGGCGTGGCATATATACGAGGGCATGTGGCAGCGGTGCTGACTCGAATCGAGTAAAACGTTCATCTCAGCTTTTGGCCCGCTTCTCCATGGAAGCGACCACTCCCACCGTCCTACGAACGCTGACGAGGCCCACGAGGGCCACCAGAATGACGCTACAGGAGCACGATAGGATATTCGTCTGCCCTGCTGCAGACGACAGCGGCAGGTTCAGTTCTGCAACGCGGGTATCGGACTCGGCGTCGATAAACCTCGCCCCAACATGAATACCAGACGAGCACAGCATCTTCAAACCCACAGCAGCCGGAGACGCGGTGCTGGTGCTTGTCCACGATTGAGTATATGGAGGGTCCTGTTGCGCCCGACGCCACCCAAATCCAAGAAGAAACCCTGCCGGTCGATCGAAACACGATAAGCTCTCTAAAAACTCCACGAACAAGGCATGTGCAGGGATAGCGCAGTAATGATGCCTCCTGAGCAGTCACTCAGATCTGCCGAATTTCAAGGCAGATTGTCGAGTGTGAGGACGTTTCTTCATTGCACACCAATGCCTCACTAAGAGAAGCCGAGTTTATTGTGCTCAACGAAACTGTCGTACAACCGAGGTTCCCCACTGCTTCCATGACGTTTGATCTGGAAGGGTCCCAGGCATGTAGGGGGAACCCCAAATTCCCCCAGTTTGAGCTTCAGATGGAGCCCGCACTATGGAAGCGCAAGCTGCCTCGTCCACAGAAAAGCAAGCGCTTTCATTGGTCATGGATGGCAAGGAGACAAATACAAAACACCAAAGCTCGAAGTATGTGGGAAAACGAGAGAATGAGCTGTCAATGCCATCGTTTTCCAGCAACAATTCACGCAGCTCCCCACAAGTCGCGACGTGGCCTAGGCCATCTTCCACCATGTCATTTGCCATTCTACGCACCGGAGGGTCCTCCGGGGGTTTCGGAAGTCAAGTCGCGGCGTGACAAAATCCTGCGAGGACCACCGCGACATAGCGGGAGAGCGCCCCCGGAGGACTGGTCTCGGGGGGCGTGCTCCAAGCCAGGTCAAAGTGAGGCCGAGACCGCCAAGACTGGCACAGCAAGTGACGCCCGCCAGAGATACTTTCTGCAGGCCCTTCTGCTCGCAGCGTGGACGAGTGTAATGTCCAACGGCAAAAAGCTCCGCGTGCATAGGGCGCTCTCGCTACGAGCGCAGGGAGAGCGTAGAAGAGACTACGTTGGAGAATAGAACAGCCGCCCTGCAGCGGATGCGCTATCTCTCTCTCTTATTGGTTACTCTCTATATATATACAGATATCGATATATAGATATAGGTAGATATAGGTAGATAGGTAGATACATATCTATCTGTATATATATATTTAACGAATGAGAGACAGAGATCACCCATTCCTGGGTCGGCTGCTCTATCCTCTGAACTTAATCTTCCTCTTCGCCTGTTCTTGCGCTCATAGCGCGAGCGCTAAACATATGGCGGAGCGCGTTGTTCATTACACTCGGCCGTGACTACAAGCAACAGTGGCAGCCGAAAATGCCTCTGGAGGACGGCAATGCGTGTGTCGCAACGGGGCTGTCTCGCTGATCATTTTGACGTCGCGGCTGGCCTTATACGCCGAACCGCCATTGCAGTGCTGGCTCTGGTGGACGGTGTTGGCTGTGCCGTAGTGGCCATCGTACGATTCGGCCACGGTGGGACTTGGCTTGCGAAGCTACGAAGGGCACCTTCGGTGGCCGCCATTGGCTACGGCGTGGTGGAGAGTGGTCGCGGTCGCGCTGCAACTTGTCGGTGTCCACATCCAGTAACGTGGCTGCTATTTGGCATTTACTATGGCGGCCCAGCCTCGGTTTTTGCCGCATGTCTCTTTTCCATTGCGGATGATATATTGACAAAGGAGTTGGAGTAAGTAGCTGTCGTAACGTTGCCGTCCAGGATGGCGGGAGAAGCATGCAGGCTGCCGGGCGAGGAAATTCGGCATCCGACAGGGTTTTCGCTGGTACTAGCAGAAAACGTCCTCTAAACAATAACTTTAAATAACGTAATTTCGTTAATGATGCATACAAGTGCGGGAATTGTTCTGTATCTCGAGGCTGCCGATCAGTCTACTCGAATGGTACACAAGACATCCCCGCGATTTATGTTGATGTAATTTTAAAAATGTGTTGCAACTAAAAAACACCCTGTATTCCAACGAAAAGTGACAGAGAAGACAGCACCCATTCCTGGGACGGTTGTTGTATTCTCTGAACTTTCTCTTTGCCTGGAGAGCCCTTATACGCCGAACCGCCATCTGAAGCACTGGCTCTTGTGGGCGGCGTTGCCTGTGCCGTATTGGCCGTCGTACGACTCGGCCACGCTGCGGCTTTGCTTGCGAAGCTGCGAAGGACACCTCCGGTGGCCGCCATTGGATGTGACCTGGTGGCCAGTGGTCTCGGCCGCGCTGCAACTTGTCGGGGTGCACTGCAAGTAATATGGGTGACATTTGGCGCTATGTCTGCTCAACCCGTTTTTTCCGCATGCCTCTCTTCAATTGCTGATATTAAATTGTCAAGAGTGGAAGTAAGCATCTGTCGTCAGCTTCGCATCCATGATAAAGGGACGAGCATGTAGGCTGGCTGGCGAATAAATACGGCATCTCGGAAGGTTTTCGCCGGTACTGGCAGAAAACGTCCTCCAAACAATATATGACTGGTCCACCCAACATGATCTAACAATCGACACCGCAAAATCATACTTGGTCTGCTTCAACAGTGCTCTGAAGGGATGTGCTAAACGACAGCGAAGCATTAGAGTGGATGTGAAATCTTTAATGAAAGAAGTCTGAAATTAAAGTGCTCCTCATATTATTCTACAACACTTTCAACTTCCACTCTGACGACACGTACCCAAGAAATAAAGCGAGCTCTTTGAAAGCCAGACCTTACGCGTTTGTTCAACTACACCTCTGTACGATTCCTTCTGTTAAACACCGCTCATCCTCCCAGCCCTTATACAGGAGAGCAAGTTACATATCGGAAACCCGAAAAGTCACGTCATTAGGAATTTCCACACCGACATATTACTCTTGCACTGTCGATACTTTCATTATACATAAGCTTTATAAACGCGCCATCCTTGCCAAACTTTCTTCACACATCAGAACATTTACTACAATTTTACATGACTTGCAAAGAATTCCAGATGCATTGTAGGCGCTACAAAGACATGAAGACCACTTCCAAACTACACAAACGAACCCATTCCTTCTTTAAGCAACTATGGTGCATGACATCCACGTGGCATAAGCCAACCATGGCACGGTTCTTCCGAGCGTGCATGTCTGTAACCATGACGATCAAACGAGAGGAGCTCTCAATGCCGTTTTCCATTTGCCACCATGTCAATTGCAATTGTAAGCAGCCCAACTGTACACAGCCCGCAGCCCAATTGTAACCCAACTTCCTATGGGCCCCGCCACGGTGGTCTAGTGGTTATGGCACTGGGCGGCCGATCCGAAGGTCGCGGGATCGAATCCCGGCCGCGGCGGCTGCATTTCGATGGAGACGAAATGTTCAGGCCCGTGTGCTGTGCGATGTCAGTGCATATTAAAGAACCCCAGGGGGTCGAAATTTCCGGAGACCTCCACTACGGCGTCTCTCATAATGAGAGCTTGTTTTAAGACGTTGAACCCCACAAATCAATCAAACGACTGTGGGCGTGCAATCTATGCACTGCACATGTGTTCGGACATGACGAGTGGGTCAAGAGGGCATACAAACTGGAGCTAAAATTTAGTGGGCAGGCAATATATGTAAGATAAGGCGTCTGCTCTGTGCTTTACTCCCTCTCTTTTTTCGCCTGCAGAGAGCTTCTTCGCGGAGTCATGCCAATACCAATATAAAGGTGAGTAAAAGACGTACAGTTTATTATAAGTGGCGTTAACACCGCCAGGCACAGGTAGCGAGTTCATCCATAGACCTGGTGGGGCAGCCTTGGAATTTGCCACTTTCAAAATCGTCCATGATTACCCGCAGTACAGTCCTGTGAGCACGAAACAGGGGAAAAATTCAGGTGCAAGTAGTAATATACCATCGCCCTAACAAATTCTGGTCCTGTGTGCTGGAAACGAAGTCAGGTTGCTGGTTTTATTGTTTATTTTTGTAATGTTTATTGTGCCTGGTGCTCATTACTAGTCATTGTGTGGTGAGCTCTGAAATGGTGACATCTTAACGAAAAAGTAGCGTCGTTAAAAGAGAACTGTTCTCTTTTTCGCCATATTGTGATACTTTTTCTCCCAATGGAACTGATCGTCCTAAAGCAGCCGAGGTGGTTGGTTTTGCGCAGGAGCTCGCTCATAATTTTAGATAACAGATGCAACGATATGTTCAAATCAAAACTGAAATGGGCAGAGGCATCGTGCAACGTATGCGATGACGTCACTGCCTCCCCGTAGTCATAAATATGAAGCTGTTGCCAGAAATATGAAAGCGACGTCATCCGACGGTGTATTGAGCTAGTTCAGCTTCACTTCACTTAACAGCGACGATTTGAGGGCCGGAATATCAGTTTTGCTCGCCCACCTGCTCGGGTAGACAACGGTGAAGGTACAGGGTGGCCCGCGTGGGAATCGGCTGAAAATTTCTGAAATTAATTTTCAGGAAAACTAAATGACTTGCAACTGCCTGGCTTGGCTTGAATCATTACAGTGCCGAAGAGAGCATATATACGAAATCTCATTAGGATCCGTGAACACTGAAAAATTATTTGTGCATCAACATCAGCTGGCCCAGTTCTTATAGTAGTGATAAGCAGTACATTGTCGCCAGCCGTCGGAACAATCTTCTCCCAGAGCACATTGCATTGGCAATGCGCAGGAGTCGAGAATGCTCATGCTCATGCGCTTGTATAGACGTGCCACCAGAGAGGTTGCTCTGAATCGCTTGCACACCACATTGTTTTAATTTCGAAATATTGGACAGAACAGCCATGCATAATCTCGATTGTGGCGAGGCCAGCGTAAAGAGAACGGGTATGTTGTAGTACGTAAGAGGCGGCGCTATTCCGATAGCCTTGACAAGCCACCCACACGCCTTGTGCTAGTCCCAAGTGTTAGTCCCAATGTTAGTCCCAATGTGCTTGTGCTAGTCACAATGTTAGTCCCAAGTGGCTGCCGAACAACACCGGGTTGTTTGATGCGCTGCAACATTTAGTGGCATCCAATCACATGTGAATCTACTGCTTGTATACCACATGATCACTGCCTATTTCTCATCACTCCTTCGTAAATCCCTCTTATTTTCTGAGTGTAGGCTTTAAGATTGTCACGCGACTTCCTTTTCTAGGTTTTTTCTTCCTCCGTAGTTTCACGTTCCGCGAAGTCTCCCCGTCAAAAAGTATGGCTACCCTTTACAAGTGATTAAAAGTTTTGACCTGTACTATATTGTGTGCACCCCTGCGTGCAGGTGCAAAGTCCAATATTGCTGTCGCCCGAGCCGGAGTCGTTCCTGCACAACTTGGCACCAATTGAGGCGACGTCACCTCGGCATATGAAGGCGCAGCCGCGTCAGAGCTTGGGGTTACCGTTGGAGGCAGTGTCGCCCCAGGGACCACGAGTGGGCTACAGCTTTGACAGCACCGAGGTTAGTGCACTATGGCTATGTCTGTAGTGTGTGGAAACATTATGTAAGGGAATGTAAGCATCGTGATATAGAGTATGCCTTTTCCCTCGTGGTGCAGAACACAATTCAGTCCCAACATGAGGGGAACCTCTTTATGAGCGCTGTATCATCGTGAAATAATAGTTCTGCTTACTGACACCTCTAAACCTACGGAAGCTTTCGGGCGGAGCGTATTTTTCGGAAATTGCAGAAGAGAATAATTTTATCTGAAGATTGAGTTGGGGAGCAAAACTGTAGAAGCAAGAAACGAGAGCAAGCAGGACACAATGTCTGAGGACAGAAAGGGATGCATAATCTGCCATGCATAATCTGCCATGCATAATCTGCCATGCATAATCTTGATTTCGGCGAGGCCAGAGCGAAGAGAACGGGTATCTTGTAGTACGTAAGAGGCGGCGCTATTCCGATAGTCTTGACAAGCCACCCACACGCCTTGTGTGCGGTGCCTCTTTGATGGTGTTAGTCCCACGTGGCTGCCGGACAACACCTGGTTGTTTGATATGCTGCAACATTTAGTGGCATCCGACCATAATTGAATCTACTGCTTGGCTATCACATGGTCACGGCCTATTTACTGTCAGTCCCTCGTAAATCCCTCTGATTTTTCTATGAGTGTAGGCTTCAAGATTGTCACGCGACTTACTTTTCTAGCTTTTTTCTTCCTCCATAGGTTCACGTTCCTCGGAGTCTACTCGTAAAAAGTGTGGCTAGCCCTTACAAGTGATTAAAAATTATGACCTCTGCTATACTGACCCCTTGCGCGCAGGTGCAAAGTCCAGTATTGCTGTCTTCCGAGCCAGAGTCGTTCCCGCACAACTTGGCACCAAATGAGGCGACGTCACCTCGGCATATGAAGGCGCAGCCGCGTCAGAACTTGGTGTCACCGTTGGAGGTAGCGTCGCCCCAGGGACCACGAGTGGGCTACAGCTTTGACAGCACTGAGGTTAGTGCACTATGGCTACGTCTGTAGTGTATGGAAACGTTATATAAGAGAATGTAAGCATCGTGATATATACAATATGCCTTTTCTGTTGTAGTGCAGAAGACAATTCAGGTCCAACATGAGGGGAACCTCTTTATGAGCGCTGTATCATCGTGAAATAATAGTTCTGCTTACTGACATCACTAAACCTACGGAGGCTTTCGGGCGGAGGGTATATTGCGGAAACTGCACGAGAGAATAATTCTGTCTGAAGATTGAGTTGGGGCGCAAAACGAAATAAGCAATAAACGAGAGAAAGCAGAACAGAATGCCTGAGGAGAGAAAGGGTGAAAGAGAGAAAGTAAAGTCACGGCCACATATTGACACGTGCCACATTTAGCCAGATATGCATATGTGTCCATGTACACATATCAAGCTATATATCGCACGTGTCCATATATTGCCGTATTTGCCCAGTATATGTCAGTCATACATGACACTCTTCGTGTAAGTCTTTCATAGCGCCATAAGCCGCTGTCACTATTTGGTCAAATACGGCCACATACGAGCACGAGCCATATATAGCCACATATATACCGACTTCATGATATCGCCGTATGTGGAATGCTCTCTTTATTGTTGTTGTTGTTGGGCGCAGCCGGAGCTCTACGGGGTTCACCAAAGCCGTTCGTGCCATGGTGGCAGCTCCTGTGGACGCTGTGCTCCATAGTGTTCATGACGGTGTTCGTCCCGATGGTCGTGTTCCTGATGCCGCACACACGCGCAGGCCGTCCGCCGCAAACATTCAGTGCCATTGCAGGAGTGGCCACCGTGCCTAACGTCACAACGTCACCTTTGACCATGTCTCAGGTGGGACACTAGCGTTTAGCAGCTCTTAGGCGACGCCGCACAAGACACGTTTTACAGAGCATGTACGCCTACTCCATCGCCGACAAATTTTGAATAAAGCCAAGATTTTATATGCCTTATATGAAGGTGACCTGGCAAAAAAACAGCTGCATGAAATGTGGCACGGAAATATGGTACAACAAAGGGAGAACTCGCAGCTCGTTCACTTCGTGTATGACGAATTTCACGCCGAAGGGTATGACGAATGTATAAGTAACGTGGCTGAAAAGTCATGTGAGATCAATAACATCACATGTTTGTCAGTTACATTTTGATATGACGATAATAAATTAGTGTGGATCATATACCTGCGTTCTATATCCACTTACGAGGCACACGTAGTTGAATTTTAAACTTTACACCCTGGCTGTCAAATTAGGTTGACGCGCTGTACTACTGCCAAAGGTTCCGGGTTCGTACCCATAGGCCCCGTGTTCGATCACTATACGTCTTGGCTAGAGCCTTTGATTTCTTAGGTGATAGCTAAGGATCGACGTGACGAGAGGGGCGGGTTGGTACATTATTACGAGAACTACAGCGCAAGGACAGCGCATCGAAACGAGCGCTGAAACCTCAACGCACGCCGTTGTCGTTAATTTGTGTTGTCCATGTGTTTTCTTGCGCTGTAGTTTTTGTGATAGCTAAGGAAGAGCAGCATACGGACAAAAATTGGCAGATCCCACGTGCAGTGGGAATCAAGGAAATGCGAAGCACGCCTCAGGAACGTTAAATGAATTTGCATTGTTGTCTCGCTATACCGAGTTTGGTACATATGAAGTTAACGAAGCGGCCGCAAGACCATCATGACTGTGGCATGTAAACCATGCCGCTCATACACATACGTCATGATTCTAACGTTATGACCTGTCATTTACGTTCCTCATGCAGTTGTGTTGTGCCATAGCAATTTTGGTATACATCCCATTAACGAAACGAGTGGCGTGTAGATCATGCCGCTCATGACATGCATGTCACGATTTTCATGTTCTGACCTGTCATTTATGATCGTCATGCAGTCATGTTATCCCAAAGCAATTTTCGTATACATCCCACTAACGAAACGGCCAAGAGAGCACCAAGACCGTGGCATGTAAATCATGTCGCTCATGACATGCGTGTCATGTTTTTCATGTTATGACCTGTCACTTACGTTCGTAATGCAGTCATGTTGTGGCATGCGAATTTTCGTATACATCCCATTAACGAAACGGCCAGGAGAGCACCAAGACCGTGGCATGTAAATCATGCCGCTCATGAAAGCATGTTATGCTTTTCATGTTACTACCTGCCATTTATGTTCGTCAGGCAGTCATGTTGTGCCATACCAATTTTCGCATACATCCCATTAGCGAAACGGCCAGGAGAACACCAAGGCCGGGGCATGTAAATCGTGCCACTCATGACATGCATGTCATGATTTTCATGTTATAACCTGTCGTTTATGTTCGCCATGTAGTCATGTTGTGGCATATCAATTTTCGTAAACATCCGATTAGCGAAACGGCCAGGAGAGCACGAAATCGTGGGCGGTTTCATGGGTGGGTGGGTGGGTGGGTGGGTGGGTGGATGGATGGATGGATGGATGGATCCACCAGCGGGGGGAATTAGTGTGAGCGCAACAAACGTTCGCCTTTTCTTCAACTGTACGTATAATCATTACTTGTACATCTTCCTCATTTGTACATATCATCATTACTTGTACATCTTCCTCATTTGTACATATCATCATTACTTGTACATCTTCCTCATTTGTACATATCATCATTACTTGTACATCTTCCTCATCTGTACGTATCATCATCAGCTTCCCGGTTCGTTTTTGCCCGGAGTAGCTCGCGCTCAGGTGGAATAAAGCGGTGCCTCACAGTATATGAACTTGGTTTTCTGCTTGAAAACGCATTTTTCTGTTAAGTATTCTTATGTCTAGCGTTAGGCAAGTGGTCAACCCCTAACAAGCTGCAGCTTAGCTTTCAGCGCTGTCTCCTGGTTTCTATGTGGACAAAATAACGTAATATTGATCAATTAACTCCCCGCCACGGTGGTCTAGTGACTGACACTCGACTACAGATCCGAAGGTCGCGGGATCGAATCCCGATCGCAGCGGCTACATTTCGGTGGAGGCGAAATGATCAGGCCTGTGTACACTGTGCAGTGTCAGTGCACGTTAAAGAACCCCGGGTGGTCTAAATCTCTGGAGCCCACTACTACCGCGTCTCATGATTATGTTGTGGTTTCGGGAAGTAGAACTCCAGAAATAAAGCTGGCTGTGTGATTGTACCTGGAATCTCTAATGAACAGCTTGTGGATTATCATTACATGCAGGGAGTCAACGTGGATTGGAACTACGCGGGAGACCCGTGCAACCAGGCCACAAGCACGAGCGTCCTCTTCGACTGATCGAGGAGTTGAAGTCGTACCCCGTTGACGTCATGATCATTGTTCCGCCGGCGCGGTAACAGCCTGGACGTGGTTGCAAGTACTGCGATTACATCATAATCAAGACGCACATGGCTCATCTGTCGCTGCGCGGTGTCGTCAGGTGCAGCGGAGACCAAAACGTCGCCGCCGATGCCTTGAACGAGGCGCTCAAGTTGCCGTTGTCCCTGATCGACAAGTGGCGCCTCGGCTACAGCATTTCCGTGAGCGATGCCCCAAAGTACCACAAGACTCCTTGCGGGCTGGGCTAGTTGCACTGTAGACTTGTGATACTAATTTCCAGCTGTAACAAAAGAAAAGGAAAGGCTAGAGGACAACAGATAGGCTGTTGTCCTCTCTTCTGTCATCTTCTCTTTTCTTTTGTTAGCGATGTAAATGCATTAGGAATCAATCGGTGTTAATGTCATGTTTTGTTTCAGAAGGTTACACAAGATATATTTTTTATTGTCCTGTAGAGCCTTTTCTGTGCACGTGCATGACCATCAGGCGCATGCCGGCAACAGGCACTACGTCGTTGACCCACTTTCCCTCGTCTGGACGAAAGGGGAGTGAACTCGAGGACGCCTTCACTCCGCTAATACCTAAAGGATTTGTAAAAGTTTGCGGCACGCGTTCCGCTGGGAATAAGCTCCTCAGGTGATACCACTCAATCATTATTCGCAAAAATGTTGCAAGGCCCTTTTAGGCTGTTCGTATCATGACCTAACAGTCGTGTTGGTATTATATTGGCATCCTATGATATGCATACATGCACGCATGCATGCATGCGTGTATGTATACAGTGTATAAGATGTCGCAACGTAATTGAGCTTACCAGAGATGAGAGAAGCTCCATATTGTACTAAAAGTGAATTCTACGCGGCAACTCGTGAAATCCTAAAGACCGTGAGCTCCAGGAAACGTCTTTTGTAACAGCTTAACTCAGCACGCTATACACTGCATGCAAGGCTGCACGAAAAACTCCTGTCTGAGCGGCGTAGCGCAATCAGATATTTCATTTATCACAACTACACAACCGCGCAACGTGCAGAGGGCTGGCAGGCCGGCTAAAAGAATCGAAATATCCTTATGGGCAAGGAGGTGTCCGTCGATGAGGGTCTTTCGTGTGTTTTAGTCTTATATTTCCGTGTCGGAGGCCAAGTTGCGTCCTCGGACCCAGTGACGGTGAACATTGAAAAGACGTGCCAATGTTAACCTTAAATACCCGCTCGGGAGGTGTTTGCGTAGCTTCTTCAGATCCTTAATGATAATGAACGAATCTCTCACGTCCACTTCACGATGTAAAGTAACTGTGAATGTATCTCGCTTTCGTGATACACCGCGCACAGCCACTGCAGTCCGCAGCATTTACCTTGTTGCGTAAGCGTCGTGTGCACGGGTACTTGAAAGGGTTGGCAATGACCTTTTCGAAAACCATGTGCCGAGCGCAAGGTAGAAAAAGTCGCGTGACCATAGACGGCCGTAAGCGGGCCATACAGACGGCCATGTGACCAAGTGGCATCATCACTCTGCGTCATATCGCGTCATAAGCTAAAGTTACGTGATGACGTCATTACACCTCGTCCCTACAGAGACTTCCCTGATGACGTCCTGACGTGATAGCTCTCCGTACGACGTCAAATTTCCGAAAGATGTTCTCGCGAGCAAAGCGACTCATCACCTTTAAAACGAAAAATTTTGTGTTTTCGATTGTAGGAAGTGCATCCCAGTCCTCTCGGGTGCCAATCAACCACACTCCCATTGATCCAGGGCTGCTGTTAGACGTCTCTGACCAAACGCCTAACCTAGTGCGTCTGCGGTAGTAGGCGACACATCAGTGCCGCGTGACTGACTACAGATGCTTTCGAACCCCAACAAGCAATAAGTCTCCTGTTGCCTCTGCCAGCTTTTTCTCTCGTATAGAAGTATAGGCGAAATTTGAAATGACCTGAACTATGACGTGTATCCCAGGTGGCGACGTTCGCCGACGAGCTGGCGAGGATGGAGCGCATGGACCGCACCTACTCGGACCAGATGGCCGTGGCACCCGTGGCCCTGTACGACATCGACCTGGACGATTTCATGGGAATGTGTGGGAATCGGCATGTCGCCGCTCATACGGGCCGTGGCCATTGGCCACGCGTGATCCTTTCGGTCACGCACCGGCGGTACGCGAAGGTTGATGGAGCAGCACATCTTCCCGTCTTCCTGTCTGAGCCGCCCGCGACGCGGCGCTGCGTGCTCAAGCAATGCGAGCGTATATCGACAAATTTCGCATAGGACAACGACACAAGCATATGACGAAATTGTGACCGATCGTATTGAATTTTTGTCTCAAATCCATGGTTGCCGGGTAGAGGACTTTTCGTGCTATGAAGCATGCGCGATAGATCGTGATTGTTTCGTTTTTTTTTTGTTGTTGTTGTTCATTTCCGTTTGCGAATACTAAACACCCGCGCAAGGAAATCTTTAAAACCGTGCTGAAGACACTACTTTAACCTTAATATGGACAAAACCGCAAGCCGCGTCAGCGCCAGCGATAGGTCGACCGATATCGCATTACTCCTGTCGTGCGGAAAAATACATTAAGTTTAGAGCGGCGCTTGCTACGCCAAAAGCAGGGTCGTTCTTTCGAAAAAATTCACAGCATATCCACGGAGTGAATGATGATGAATGGGCGAAGCTCCGGAGGTTCATCGTAGATCGTGCCGAGTTCCGGATTAATTAATTTAACGCGCACGCTACGAATCCTTATCCTACGACGCTCCGGCGTTATAGATATGAGAGTTGACCACTGTACGTGCCAACTCTAACCGCGACATCGAAGAAGGAAGCGCCTCCGACGCAAAGAAGCTGCCAATTTAATAGAAAGCTTTCTCTCAGCCTTGCGCGTGCTGACGTCACGTGACCCTCGCAGAAACTTCTAAAAGACCCGCCGAGACCTATTTAAGGAAACCGCTAATAACAGCAAGTAGCATATATTCGTCGGTGAGATGTTATGTGATACAGTGAAAGAAGGAAGAAGTTAAACGACCCTGCTCTGAGGACCAACCGTCGAGATCAACCTGCAAGCCCCATGTTGACGAAACACTGCGATTGGCCCTCACGAATAGGACTCCTTGTGCTTTTTACTTTATTGTAACGCTTGAGCTCGTATATTCGATGCTACATCATCGGTTCCGTGTCAAGTTGTAACCGAACTATGTATTTTGTAGAGCCGTGTTTGTACACGTTTGTGTAACTTTATGCTCAGTGAGAATATATATTTTGTTTTCATCACACTTGGCTCTGACTCGTTCTTTAAGCCACTGCTGGCGCTTCGCTGCTGCACCAAAGGGACCTAAAGCTCAGCTGTGCAAGCTTTCGTAAAATCATTTTCGGAGAACTGATACGTCGGTTCTTGTGATCTTTTCCGGCATTTGCCTCCCGTGTCTCACAGCACGGGATCGATGACATGGTCCACATGAAATGTGCTTGGCAGTTGTTGAAATACCCGACGAAGTTGATAGGTCCGACCAGAAACAGCTTGTAGTATTAGCAAGCCGCTTGATTTACTCCTGCTTGATTTTGTCCCCTGTCTTTTCCTGTTAACGCGTTTTTCGCCATTCACAATATCACTCTGACAGAACATTGTCATCAGTGCAGGCTTCTGGTTAGTGTTCACAAGCATCTTTATGTAAGTCTAGTTTCTTAATGAATACATTAGGCTTTTGGTTTTTAAATTGAGGTTTCATGGAACATTCATCTTCGTGTTGTAAGGATGTCTGCTTTGAATGAAACATGCGTAGACGAAACGTCTCTGCTAGAAGCTGTTGTGCAAATGGTCATGAATTTGCGAATGAATTTTCCATGGCAAACAGCAACGCCTTCTTTTAACGGCGGAAGGTGGTGGTGGCCGATGTTCATCCGCAGAAGTGGCCGTCATTGTTTCGACCAAAGTAGAGGGAGGGTGAAATGAGGTGGAGAGAGAGAAATAAGCGACATAGGAAAGTTTCTTGGCGAGGCCCGATTCGAACCTGGTCACCCACGGTCCGAGGGCTAGCATTATAACCTCCACGCTATGCCCCCGTGCTTGCAGAACACGCATTCATGGGAACCATATATGATTGCGTTGTGCCGACGCAGGCAGCACAACATTGGACCGACCTTCGCGCAACGTTGCAAAACATTCGATACAATATTGTAACTACATTGGATTTCGGGGCCCGTACTACGCTTCAAACTAGATTAGTCCAATGTTGGATACCAGTCGTCTAATGTTGGAAAAATTGGGAGAAAACTGGCCTTGGCCAACATCGTCTATCGTTTGTATTTTCAATAATGGTAAGCTTGTATAAACAATGGCAGCTCGAACCGTTTTTTCCAGCCTTTATTGATGGCTGTTCCACCATTTTTTGCCAGCATTCCTCGTAGGATGAGCCAGCATTTCTTGCCAGCCTTCTTTATTGGCTGATCCTATATCGTCCCCACCTATTGGCTGATCCTATATTGTCCTCACTTAAATTTGTTTTCCCGAGGCTTCTGGCTCTAGGCAAAAAGCTAGAATTTTGTTATATTCACGCTTCGTGGTAATGCCGATAGAATAAAACAGACATAAATGTTTAATGCAATCGTATGTTAATGCCGAACGTATCCTTCGAACACATACTCATACAAATAAGCAAAATGTCTTCTTCGTGACACTGTATACGATCCACTGTATACGAGTCCACTGTACACGATCAGCCTTTGCGTAAACAATGCACAAAGTTGGGAGTGCACAAATTACGTGTGGGCGCTAATTATGCGAGTGCACACGATACGTACATATGTATTAACATTGTTTCAAATGAAAAAAAAATGAATGCTTCCAATATGTAGGTTGTACTTCCCAATGTGAACAACATAGGCATGACAGTATTTACGTCTGGGCAATACTGTCTCGCAAGCAGCATTGGCTGCCCTGTATTGGCGAAACCAGCAAGAATGTCCGGACAGTATACACAGCCTACTTCGATTATTTTCCAAATATTGCTATGACAACAGATAAAGTGACATGCTATGCCATGCACGTGGGCTCTGAAGCCATTAACATATTGCTGGGCATTTTAGACCATGTTATGGCGTTGTAGATGTAGTTTGCTAAACTTCCAATGTGAAAGTTCTAGCCCACTCAACACACACTTAGCTAGAACGTGTGCAAATAAAGAATTGCGTAAATTATAGAGATGATTTTTTCTGTTGCACTGAATACAAACACAATGACTTTTCTGAACTCATTCGCAGCATCGAGTCGAGCTAGTGGTCCCTTCATATTGGTAAAATGGGAATATATCGTGTACTTGCCACCATGTGTACTTGCCTCCCCATATATCATGTGTACTTGCCAATGTTACCTACATTGACGCCACAACTCTTGTGTGCGGACAATATTGCCCGACAAAGAACATTGGAAGTCCAACATTGGCGATGCAGCGAGACTTATTAGACAACATACACAGCTTGCTGCCATTACATAATTACATAGCCAATATTGATAGGACTATGTGGAAACTGACCAATCATTACCATCCTTGTGGACTGGCCCCATCAATAATGTATGCTGAGTGGCAAGTATGGCACACTTTAGCCTTCTTGACGTGATGGAACAACCAATGTTGCAGATTGAATTGTTACAGTGGGCCATTGTTAGAGGCCTTAATGGATGGCATTTCCAATGCTGGCTTGTGAGTGGTATCACAGGGCCTTCATTGGACCTCCGTAAGCGAACAAAAAACAATATTGGCCCGAGCATCTGTGCGGCCTGGGGACTGTTGCGACAGAACTTGCTATGGAACAGAGGCAGAAACACCTGGAGGAACCAGAAGAGGACGTTGGCCAGTGTCATATATCGCGCGCTAAGCACAGGTGGCGGAGAGAGAGAACGCGCCAAAATAAAGGTGGGTGGAGCTAGGGAGAGCTTTGCAGCGACAGTACGAAGTCAAAAAACAAAGAAGGTGAAGACGAGTCCGAGAGGTTCGAACAAGAACCCAGTGAGAACGGATTTGAGAGTGCCGAAGAAGCGTCCCAACAACCCGGGGAAGAGAAATAAATCAGTGTGAACACAGCAGTGACTGTGCTTCCTCTTATGTAAAAAGAAGCACCATGCACCTCCGCTGCTTAACGTGCCTTCACGATGTTAAGACAATAAAAACTGCTTTTCTTTCTACGTATGGCCTATTTCCGCATGCGCTACATGTGTATGAGCCAGACGTGATTGAAATAGCCGGTATGTAGCGATCTTTGTGTAGTACTGTAACGATAGTAGTAGTTGAGGTGGTGGTAGTTGGGTAGGGAAACTTTGTGTAGGGACAGGAAGCTGCCGTCGCATAAACCTGATAGTGGCTATCGGTAGTAATATCAGAGTATCCTAATAGTAACAGCAGCAGCAGTAGTGTTGTAATGCAGCGAACCTTACTGTAGCGACAGGAAGCTGCCGTCGCATAAACCCGATGGTGGCTATCGCTACGCAGTAGACTAGTAGTAGCACAGAGGTGCAGTGTAGCGAACCTTAGTGCAGCGATATAAAGCTGCCGTTGGGTTATCCCGATAATGGCTATCTCGTTTTAAGCCTTACGGCGCACCCTCCAATCAAATCCAGAAAATGACAAGTCCACGATATACCCCAGGGTTGTTATAAAGTTGATATGAACACACGCAAAATCGAAGGAAAAGCTGAAGCCGACAGTTCAGGATGACATAAAGATATAAGAGCACTTGTTCAGTGCAGGAAAAGGTCAAGTAATTACTATCATGGTAAAGTCAGCTAAAATGAAATTACAACTACAATAACGCAGCAAGTTCTCGAGGAACCATCGACGAAATATGTCAGAGAGACCAACAAGATATGCATGCTGACAGCACGTGAGTTTGGACCTCACGGTCCATGGACCAACGGCGCAGTTCAAACCGAGCTACGTGTTGACGGTAATTTCGTTTTAGATGCCAAGCAGCTCTTTGACTAGCCTGTGTAACGCTGTCCCTCGGCTGTCCCTCCGTCCGCACAAACGCGAGGCAACGCGCTTCCCTCGGCGCAGGTGTTGGAGCGGTGCCAAGTAGGTCACGCCGCAGCTGGGCGTTGACGTCACGCTCCCCTCGCACGCTTCCCTCGCAGGTGCGCGCGTACGTCACTCTCCCTCACCCGCCGGAGCGCCCGCAGCTGCCGGCTCCAACGCCCGCTCGCCTCCCGTGTCTGCGTTTCAAACAAACCTTTACACCAGTAAACGCTACACCGAGTTTCGATTCAAACTGTTCTTCCAGCACCCGCGTTAGCGCCGTTCAACCCGTGGCGAGATGTCCAAGTTTTTTCTTCGTGATACTGTCGGCCCGACTAAGCGCAACAAGCTGCGATGTCGGCTCTGTAGATGAGAGCGGGTCTTCTCACTCCTCCCTGCATCAAAACGGTGGGCAGTCACTGTGGCAGGGCAGGCGCAAGAGGTTACGCGTATGCACAGCGTGAGTTAAGCAATTCTTTATGCGATGTTTCTGTAACATTATTTCCCACGTGAGAAACAGCAGTGTCAAAGAAAAAATTCACAGCATATCCACGGAGTGAATGATGATGAGTGGGCGAAGCTCCGGAGGTTCATCCTAGATCGTGCCGAGTTCCGGATTAATTTAGTTAACGCGCACGCTACGAATCCTTATGGTTCAACTACGCACAAGTGAAATCTCCCACCGGCACTTCATTGCAAGTCAAGATCCAGTGCCTATATATATATATATATATATATATATATATGCAAAAATAGCTTGGGTTGCCGCTAGTTTATAACAGAATTGACGATGCGCCTCTTAGAGAACGACGGTTTATTAAGTCAACGTTTCGGTCGGAGCCCGACCTTTTTCAAGACATGTAAACCACAGGCCAGTATGGCCTTATATACACACTTTGCCTTGTAGTAAGGAGAGAAGGACAAGGGTGGGAAAGCGAATGAGTGGGTTGAAAATATACGGAAATAATAAAGTAAAAAAATACAAATAATAATAAAGATTGCCGGCATCTTCACTGCAACAAAAGATGAACAAGTCACGCAAAGGGAACTCGCACACACACACACACACACACACACACACACACACACACACACACACACACACACACACAGTGTGTATATAAGGCCATACTGGCCTGTGGTTTACATGTCTTGAAAAAGGTCGGGCTCCGACCGAAACGTTGACTTAATAAACCGTCGTTCTCTAAGAGGCGCATCGTCAATTCTGTTATATATATATATATATATATATATATATATATATATGGGTGGCCGGTGAACGGTTCTCCAGCGCGAGCAGTCGGTATTAGGGGCGAAGCTCCTTATGGCATCACCTGGGCGGTTCTCGGTTGTCGATGCATCCTGCGTAGCCAGTAGCGTCTCCCTTAGCATACACTAGATGGCGCTGTCCCATAGAGATGCATGCAAACTGCAGTTGGGTGACGATACACTAGATGGCGCTGTATGCATTCTGCGTCGTCATCTCCATTTCTCGTCTCGTTTCCGAGAGGGCACTGTCCCATAGACATGCGTACAATATGACGGTTGGGTGAAGGTACGCTAGATGGCGTTGGCGGTGCAGCTGCTCTCCGATTGGCTGCTGCGCTGGCTGCGCTCTTCTCATTCTCCTGGATCGTCGCCGTACGTGTCGGATCGCGCTTGGTGGATCATGGATGATGAGAAAAAAATTCCGAAGGTTGTGTCCGAAGCGCGGAATCGAACCAGCCTCCTTGCGAACCAGGGACCCCTCGCTTCCGAGCGCGCGGCGCTAGCCACTACACCACGAAGCGCACATGGGCACATGCACCACGATGACACTAAACACCCAACATTAACGAAAGACTGCGCGTTTCTAACGCGTTTGTGCTAGCGCGTTACGGCCCGTGTAAGAAGCTGGTGTAAGACGCTGTGGCCTCTCCGCCTTATACTCTCTCAGCAGTCATGTGATGGCGTCGGCAAACGCGGTGCGCGTTCCGGCCTGTGTAAGGGGCTGCGTAAGACGTCTTTACATGATGATCGACTGGACGAATTACACGGAAGGTTCACGGTTTACCGATGATTCCCTCCTGAGCTTCGCCCACTCATCATCGTTCACCCCGTGGGTATATGCTGTGATTTTTAAATGCGAAGCATTTCTTAGCGAACTTCGGCGAGTTTGAGCGTATCTATCTATCTATCTATCTATCTATCTATCTATCTATCTATCTATCTATCTATCTATCTATCTATCTATCTATCTATCTATCTATCTATCTATCTATCTAGCCGCCTACGATTTGGTGCTCTCGTGTCCGTTTCGCTAATCGGATGTTTACGAAAATTGGTATGCCACATCATGACTACATGACGAACATAAATGACAAGTCATAACATGAAAATCATGATATGCATGTCATGAGCGGCATGATTTACATGCCACGGTCTTGGTGCTCTCCTGGCCGTTTCGCTAGTGGGATGTATGCGAAAATTGGTATGGCACAACATGAGTGCCTGACGAACATAAATGGTAGGTCATAACATGAAAACCATGACATGCGTGTCATGAGCGGCATGATTTACATGTCACAGTCTTGGTGCTCTCCTGGTCGTCTCGTTAATGAGATGTATACAAAAATTGGCATGCCACAATATGACTGCATGGCGAACATAAACGACAGGTCATAACATGAAAATCATGACATGCATGTCATGAGTGACATGATTTACATGCCACGCGCTTCGTTAATGGGACGTATGCGCAAAGTGGCATGCCAAAACATGACTGCATCACAAACATAAATGAGAGGTCATAACACGAAAATCATGACATGCATGTCCTGAGTGGCATGATTTACATGCGACGGTCTTGGTGCTCTCCTGGCCGTTTCGCTAGTGGGATGTGTAGGAAAATTGGTATGCCACAATATGACTGCATGGCGAACATGACTGAGAGATCAGAACATGAAAATCATGATATGCATGTCATGGTCGACATGATTTACATGCCACGCGTTTAGTTAATGGGACGTATACGCAAATTGGAACGCCACGACATGACTGTATCACAAACGTCAATGACAGGTCATAACACGAGAATAATGACATGCATGTCATGAGTGGCATGATTTACATGCGACGGTCTTGGTGCTCTCCTGGCCGTTTCGCTAGTGGGATGTGTAGGAAAATTGGTATGCAACAAAATGACTGCTTGACGAACATAAATGACAGGTCATAACACGAAAAGCATAACATGCATATCATGGGCGGCATTATTTACATGCCAGGCGTTTCGTTAATGGGACGTATACCAAGATTGCTATGGCACAACACGACAGCATGACGAACGTAAATGACAGGTCATAACACTAGAGTCATGACACGCGTGTCATGACCGGCATGACTTACATGCCATGGTCCTGGCGCTATAGTGCCGTTTCGTTAATAGGATGTATGGGCTCCGTCTACTGACCAGAGGGCGCTACGTAGCTCTCGTCGGACAGCTCAGTATCGCTGACATTGGCCGCTTTGGTCGCACGTATGAGACGCGCGCGCACGGTGGAAACCGAGGCGACAGCGACGCGCGCGTTTCTTCGCTGCTTTCCGGGCATGCTGCGAACCACACGAACGCTCGCGGCGTCGCCGTTTGGAACAGTTTGCCGCAGGTTTGGAGCGCGCGTCTCAAAGGAAATAAAACGAAACAAGGTGGGACGGGCGGTCGGTGCTGCTATATAGTTGGAGACGCGCATCGCGTTCGCGTATTTCCCTGTCACAGTCTGCCCAATTTTGCTTCTTCTCTCCGCCAGCCTGTGCGTTCTGGCGCTCATATCGCACATGGAAAACTCGACTGCACGGAGCCTATAAGAAAATTGGTTTGGCAAAACATGACTGCATGACGATCATAAATGACAGGTCATTACATGAAAATCGTGACATGCATGTCATTAGCGGCATGATCTACATGCCCCTCGTTTCCTTAAAGGGATGCATAACAAAATTGCTATGGCACAGCACGAGTGCATGACAAACGTAAATGACAAGCCATAACGTTGGAACCATGGCATGCGTGTATGAGCGGCATGGTTTACATGCCACAGCCTTGGTGCTCTTGCGGCCGTTTCATTAACTTCATATGTACCAAACTCGGTATAGCGAGACAACAATGCAAATCCATTTTACGTTCCTTATGTGTGCTTCGCATTTCCTTCATTCCCACTGCACGTGGGATCTGCCAATTTTTTTTTAAATGCGAAGCATTTCTTAGCGAACTTCGGCGAGTTTGAGGGTATCTATCTATCTATCTATCTATCTATCTATCTATCTATCTATCTATCTATCTATCTATCTATCTATCTATCTATCTATCTATCTATCTATCTATCTATCTATGTAGCCGCCTACGATTTTGTGCTCTCCGGGCCGTTTCGCTAATCGGATGTTTACGAAAATTGGTATGCCACATCATGACTACATGACGAACATAAATGGCAGGTCATAACATGAAAATCATGATATGCATATCAAGGGCGGCATTATTTACATGCCAGGCGTTTCGTTAATGGGACGTATACCAAAATTGCTATGGCACAACACGACAGCATGACGAACGTAAATGACAGGTCAAAACATTATACTCATGACACGCGTGTCATGACCGGCATGACTTACATGCCATGGTCCTGGCTCTATAGTGCCGTTTCGTTAATAGGATGTATGGGCTCCGTCTACTGACCAGAGGGCGCTACGTAGCTCTCGTCGGACGGCTCAGTATCGCTGACATTGGCCGCTTGGGTAGCACGTATGAGACGCGCGCGCACGGTGGAAACCGAGGCGACAGCGACGCGCGCGTTTCTTCGCTGCTTTCCGCGCGTGCTGCGAACTACACGAACGCTCGCGGCCTCTCCCTTTGGAAGTTTGCCACAGGTTTGGAGCGGGCGTCTCAAAACAAATAAAACGAAAGAAGGTGGGACGGGCGGTCGCTGCTGCTATAGAGTTGGAGACGCGCATCGCGTTCGCGTATTTTCCTGTCACAGTCTGCCCAATTTTGCTTCTCTCCGCCAGGCAGCGCATTCTGGCGCTGATGTCGCACATGGAAAACTCGATGGCACGGAGCCTATACGAAAATTCGTTTGGCACAACATGACTGCATGACGATCATAAATGACAGGTCATAACATGAAAATCGTGACATGCATGTCGTTAGCGGTATGATCTACATGCCACTCGTTTCCTTAAAGGGATGTATACCAAAATTTCTATGCCACAACACGACTGCATGACAAACGTAAATGACAAGTCATAACGTTAGAATCATGACATGCGTGTATGAGCGGCATGGTTTACATGCCACAGTCTTGGTGCTCTTGCGGCCGTTTCGTTAACTTCATATGTACCAAACTCGGTATAGCGAGACAACAATGCAAATCCATTTTACGTTCCTTATGCGTGCTTCGCATTTCCTTGATTCCCACTGCACGTGGGATCTACCAATTTTTTTTCAATCAAGAAACTCGCTAGAAGACGCTGCCTACGTCAAGCTTGTCTCTCGCTGGTGAGGGCGCATTCTCCTTCTTTGCGAGCTGGTAGCGCGTGCATCGAAGAAAGAGCGTTTCCATAGTCAACGCGCGCCTTTCGCTCTCATTTCCTCTCTCTCTCTCACAAGACAGCAGATGGAAGAGAGAGAGCTCGCGCGCCGGGAGGCACGCGCCGAGGGCGCGCTTCCCACACGCGTCCTTCCACACGCGCCCTTCGCCCCTAAATGAAAATAGAGGGCTGTCCTACTCCAGTGACGGTGACTGAACATTCATCAAGTGAACACAGCGCGACGCCCTCGGAGACGATCTGGCTTGTCTTGCTTTCTGACAAAATTCGTCGCGTACACCGTACTCCGTACCGCTTACCCCTTCCTCCCCCCTCCCCCCCCCCCCCCCCGCTTTCCTCCGCCATACCAAAAGACGTACCGAAGCTGAACATGATTTACGTTCCCAGGTGTGCGCCTGTGTGCTTGAGGATGTCGTGCTGTAGGAAACCCTGCGTCAACGTCGGTGTCCGCTGAAGCTTTCATGTGAGAAATAGTCATCCCGTACTACTCCCGTATTTCGAAGCACACGACTGCGCAGATCCTCTACCCTGGCGCAGGTGCGTTAGTGAAGGAAATTAAATTACTTCTTCAATGCAAAATCTGTCACAAATATTGTAAAGTACGACTTAAAACATACGGGCATGATAAGCCGGGATGTCATTCGTATGCATGGGGAAACATGATTCCGATACGAGGAAACTCAGACACTTCCACAAATTTATACAGAGGCGCTAATCTTCGTGAGCATTCTGCGACAACGCTGTGTCAACGAGGCCCCCCATGTCGCTATAGCGTTCCACTCTTACAGACGCAGGTCAAGTGTCGTCCAACTCTTTTTTCGCGCAGATCGCTGTTATATGCAGTATGGCCAACACAAGTAGAATTAAAAAGAGGGCGCGTTGGTCAGCACACAAGTAAACAATGTTCGAAGGAAGAAAAGGGACAGTGGCTGATGTAATAATCGAAATATTTATTTGAAGAAACCAAATACACATATGTGGACATCGATTATGCGTAACAGTATTCACGTGCTTGCCAGTTATGCATGAATCCAATTTCTTCGTCTGATAGTGGAACTGATGGCTGGTTTGAACATTTACTTTG
Organism: Hyalomma asiaticum; assembly: GCA_013339685.2. Lineage (NCBI taxonomy): Eukaryota > Metazoa > Arthropoda > Arachnida > Ixodida > Ixodidae > Hyalomma > Hyalomma asiaticum. Next base: position 52,766,173 of record CM023491.1, read on the forward strand.
ACACTTAGCTCCTGGCATATCTGACCAGTCTCACTCTCACATTGATGATAACGATGCAAGAAAATTGAGGTTTCTAGAAAACAAAGGCACGAAGCCGCATTCGCGGCAATGTTTGCCAATCGGAAAGATAGCCCTATCTCCTAGGGCTTGCAATGATCGCATAGCCTGACGTTACAATATATCCGCGAGTGTATCTGACTTGGACGCTACCGCATGTGCAAGATATTGTATATACCAGTCTATAACAAGATGCCACGTATTTATCAACGTGCTTGACAGGGCAAGCGTTATCACTTCCTCTTGAACCTGTCCCTGCAAGTCTGTCATTCTTGCCGCTTGAACTATCCATTGTATTGCCACCGAAAAAAAGCAGTAACGCCGTACTCAATACGCAATTTCTTTAACCTGCAGGAAATGAGTTGTACACGGGGACTTCCCTTTGTCCAGCTCCCAAGGTTTGAAACTTGCAAATTCAGCGCTAATAAGTGCACCCACTATTTCTTCTACTGCCTTCATGTTCCATAGGCGCAATATTGGCTCATGCATACGTACCAGAACGAAAATCACGTTCAGCAGCCAGAGTCTAACCTTCCTGACTTCGCCTATATCAGTAAACAGAACATTTCTGTTGGAATAATATTGTACTTCCATTTCGCGTTTCATTCCTTGAGCATTGTACATGGGCATACTACAGTCGATTTCACACAGGTTAAAAATATCAGCATATCCGCGAAGTGAATGATGATGAACGAGCTTGCTCCAGAGGTTAAATCCGGCAAACCGTAACATACTCTGTACACCTGCTCAGTAATCATCATATAAAGACGTGACACGAGAGTGGTGTCACGTGGGCCGAGCCGCTTCGAGGTCCACTTGTCGACGCTTCCGCGTCGCTTCTGCTTCGCGGGCTCTCAGCTCGGGATCCGCTTGTCTTTACTCCCGCTTCGCTTCGGCCAGCATAAGGCCAGCATGAGCTAGCATAAGGCCAGATCAGTGGCCGCTCGTCGGCGGACCGCGACAGCGGAAATATTGTTGCCACGGCCTGCGCATGCGCCGCTTTCCCTTCGAAGAGACCCTCGTTTCCTCATGAATGTAGGTTCGTATTGTCTAGCTTCAAACGGCGCGCACTGTAGAAGTACGGGGGCGATACTACAAGGGGGCTGTGTGTATGCGGCCCTTGGCAAGCTCTTTGTGCTCTCACGCACGTTGAAGCTTGTAAGCGTTCAGGCGTGCGCGTTTGTTTTGTTTCGCGGCTTTTATGATTTGTTACGCTAGGCGGTAATTAACTTTTCCATGAAACTTGCGTGATCGGTTAACATATCCACGGTGTGCGACGGCAGCTAACACCATGAAAGCCAGAAAGTTTTGCCTGATGCAGCCGCGAGCGCTTACAAGATAAGAACGCACACAAGCCATGGAGGCATCCCAAAAGTCGGCGCTCATTTTTAGTCCCAACATCATGTTCAAGAGAGTCAAGTAATGCTAGCCTTTCAGCGAACGGCGGCGAAGGCTGCTTGCCAAGGATACTGCGCACCCGTACAGGAGACCTGTACATTTGGGCCGGTGTGCTTCACGGACGAGCGACCACATTGCTGGCGCTCTGAATAGTTATACATTACCAAGGGACACGTGAAAGTAGACTTGCTAAAGCTAAGCATCGTCAGGCTTCATTAAAAGCTGATATTGAGAACACACGTGCCTGCGATAACTGCGGCCGCTTTTCCCCGAGGAAAGGGAAAGACTACGCAGAGGCAGTGAGCCCATCGTTATCCCAAAGAAGTTTATCGTTATCAGCGACGAAAATGACTCCCGACAAAACGCGTTTAGAAGGTTCCCATGATACGGTTTTCGACTAGCGCACAGTCTATCGCGATTTGAACGATATCACAGGTGCATCGACCAGGAAAAACAACAGCGCCGTGGCCCCCAATCCTCATTCGAGGAGAGATAGGTATCATGCTAGTTTCGTCATTCTTTCTGCTCTTTCTTAAGTACCGGTCACCTCTTTCCCTACGGCCAGTTAACCAGTCAATGCTTAATCGGAAGAAATGGAAAGAGAATGTGGGCGAGTTCGTCGCAGGCGTGATTGTTGCTACATGGGACAGTCAACGAGGGAGAGTGTAAAATCTTGATTTTCACTCATCCGAAACTGGCTGCTCACGTACGCTAGGCTGGTCGACGATCGCCCGATGACCCAGGCGATAACCTTCAAATGTCTCTCGGCTGTAGTTCATCCTAGACCGAAGAACTGATAGCTCGACGTGCGCGTCCGTTCTTCTGCTTGCCGAGTGCTGAAACAATAGCGCTAACTTCCACGGCTGTTGAAGCGAATAAGCAAAGAGAAAGATCCTGCAGGCCAAAAGGCGATGTCCAATATGCAGCAGGGCAGCCCCCGTTATTGACACAGACATCTGCGACATCGTGTACGTTGGATACAAATGTACCCAATCCACATTGTACAATTTACAGTGTACAAATGTACAACGTACCGTGTATGTGCACAAAAGGACCGAAAAGGTGGTACCAACCCGCCGTGGCAGCTTACCGGTTATAGGTTTTGGGCCCGAGAATCTCGACGTGGCAGGATCGAATTCCGGCCACGGCGGCCGCGTTTCCGTGGGGGTGAAATGAAAGAAAACAAACACGTATGCTTACATTTAGGCGCACGTTAGAAAAAAACTCCAGGTGGTCAAGAATTATACCGAAATCGTCCTCTACGGGACGTGCCTCATAATCATAGCAGGCACGTGGAACCGTACCAGTTATTATTAAGAGGTGGTGTCGCTATTCCCATGAGCAAATTTTTTCTCTCTTTTCTCGCTTTTGTTCGGGCTTGACTAGCATTCATTAAGTCCAATGTTTCTATAATGACCAAGGCTCTTTAACATCCTTCGTCGATGTTAATTTGATTGTACAGGAACTTTTGTTGTTTGAAAGGGTTTTATTGGATTCGTAAAATGAGCTTACATAGAAGGATACGACGAAATAAGCAAACAAGATGCACGTAGTGTCAGGATTCTTGAATCCATCAAGACTTCAGTCGAGCAATTGCGTATGCATGTTCTCGGTAAGAAATTTTCACCCCTTGTACACCATACGGGTAGAAAAGCAGCGGGCCCCTGTGTTTGACGCTGGTTTCCCCAAAGGTTTCATCAAAGCCTTTCTGAATCATTGGTGACGTCTTTGTGTTTTTCAAGGAGCTTGAGCACACATTTGGCTGGCGTTCATCGCGGTGTTGATTTTGAATGCCACACCTTAGACATAGCATGATCACTTTCGTGTGGTAGGGGATTGAGGGCAAGAGAGGGTGGGGAGAGCTAATGGAGAAAGAATAGGTGCAAGTCACATGTATTACGGGCAACCACAACAAACACCTTCGCGTATAGCCATAATGTAGTGGTGGGCAGTGAACAAGTGTGGGTGGAGCGCGAGGGAAAAAGTACGCCCGCGCAAATTCACAACTTTCCGCGAATACACTCTACGCGGCGAGTTCAGACTGGGTATAGACGAATTCACTGCAGAAACCCTCGAAGAACAACCGTGAAATATACTGGAGTCAAACATTAACGCTTGAACACTTGCATATTGGATGAGCACTGCTTCCATGCTTGCTTGAGGCCACTGCGTTGCCTTGGCAACACGACGCAGTGTGCGGGCCAAGGAACCATCAGACGCGCCTTTGCCGAAGGCGATTTGAGGAGGCCGAATTAAGCGACAGTTTGCCTTTTGGGCTGGCAACCACCGTCATCGACGCCATTCACCACGTGACTTAGCTCAGTCTCTCCCCTCGAAGCGGTGCAGCAGGTTCGCGGAACCGTGTTCCGCGGGTCCGCAACAATTTCCACGGCCTTGCTGACTTGCCTGGTGAGTTGGCTTCGCTAACCTTACGATAATCGTATTAGCGAGTGGTTGTTTCACTGCCGTGTAATGTGCCGACGAAATGGGACGACGCTATGCTGATCTATTACGCGATCAACTTTCCGGTTGAAATGGTTGTTCGATGGTGGATTGTTCAACAACGGGCCGCAAAAAGCGTCCATTGTTTAGGGCTGCGCCTTGTCGTACTTATCTGCTCTGCGTGAAGGAAGTGCTAGTAAACCAGGCGGAAGTTTGGTGAATGTCGGTCGGCATGGAAAACTGTTCGTGCGACACACCCGATCATGTGCAAGCAAGCGAACGTGCTTTCCGTGCCGCAACCGTCCGCTCCGCCGCGAATTATGACCGCTGGAAGAGTTAAAATACTGTTTTAAATTGTTAGAAGCGAGCTATATGTGTCTGCTTGCGACTGTCCCGTGTGTCGCATGCGAGTGCTTTCACAGAGACGCAAAGTAGGAAATGCTCGTTGAACGGGACCATATGTCAGTGCTACTGCTGTCTGAAGCTTGCTAGAAACGTGGCAGCGACAGCTAGTATATTGTTACGTGCATCATTGTCACTGATTTGTGCAAAAAGTAGTCGGCTCCTGTGTGCCGTTCTTCCGTGAAGTCGGTTTGTATCGTAGATCGCAAGTGCTTTCGAAAATAAAGAATAACTAAAACAAACGCTGTGCCATTCAAGGGCCGGAAACAGAAAAGTTCTGTCCTTGCGATTCTATCAGCACTTCTTGGGCGTTTGTTGTGGTGACTACAGAAGCAGAAGAAACGCCCGAGCACTGTGCTTATGCACACGGCTGTATTCCGCGCATCGAGAGTGCGACGTCCGTGATAATTAGAACGTGGTCCTTGGCGTGCCTAAAATACGAGCTCGTACTTGTTTAATTAATAACTTCCTAATAACATTTGAGAACAGACCACCTTGTACCGGTGATGCCAATGGATCACTCGTGAAGTTCTTGCGCCACAAAGTGGTACAAATACAGATCTGATTTGCATAATAGCCATAATTTATGGCTCTGAATGAGCGAGCATGTCTGAGGTTCGAAGATTTCCCTAGTGAACTGTATTTGCATTTGTAGTCATGATACTCGCTACGCATTGGCGATTTGTCCCCAATAACTTTGGCCCTTGAACTCTCGGTTCCCCTAACAGCAGTGCTGGAACGCATAAGTCGACAGTCGACAGACAATTAGTGACCTTTTGAGTGCCGTGCCACGTCTTTCCATTTAAATGCTAGCTGCATCAATCAGTCAGTGGTCCTTTCATTGGGCGTGGGCTTTCTTAGCACCCTTGGACGCTGTTATCACTGTAAGTGTTCAAGTACATAGAAATCCACCTAAGGGGCAGTATATACTGGACGTACTGCAAATATAAAAGCAAATGTACCGTTATCATTAATTTCGGGCAGTTTAGAATTAGGATTGCCTTTTCCTTGGCAGTGTTCCAATATTGGAACATGCGAACAATGATTTTTTTTCTTTGGAAAGGTAATGCGCCCTGTAGTCTTTGTTTTCACCGAGCCGCCGTAAGAGAAGGTGTGGCGATGATATCTCATGCAGATACAGTACATAATCGTTGGTGATACGGCGTATCTTGAGTGCGGTCACTGCGAAGCAGTATGGCGTCGTCGCACTTCAAAAAGAATTAATTTTTTTGGTGAACCAATCAGAACATAAACGACGATAATTAGTGTGATAAAAAGAAAAGCAGAGCTCATCGATCTTCCCGTTTAAAAAAGCTGATATGAATATTCATTTTTTAGAAAACAAGAACAAATAAAGATGCCAACGCATGCATATGTGGCTCTATTTTTTATCCCGACTAAATTAGAAAATAAAAATCAGGTCAGCCTTTCTGATCGATGTATCATATTGCGGAATTTCAAGGGCTACAAAGTAACATGCGAAGCCCCAGCTCAACCACCGATTTCGCACAGCAACTATTTTGTCGAATAAATGTACTGCACTTTATCTGCACACGAGGCACGCGCTTTCGAAAACACGCTCGTTATCACCAGATCTTATCGGGCAGCCGTTTGATGTTAACATTGAAGGGAACTTGGAAGTCAACCCAGCAGTATCTGGATAACACCGGATTACGTCTAACTGTTATTGCTCGGGGACTGCTAAAAATTCCAGGGTTTTACCTGCCTGAGCCACTTTACGAATATGAGACACGTTGCGGCGCAAGACTTCGGCAATTTCGACAACCTGGGACTTTTTAACCCGCAGTTAAGTATAAGTACACGGTCCACTGGCACTCGCTACTTGGGGAAATGAGAGTGCCACGGGCGAAATCGAGCCCGCGTTTTTCGCTTGAGCAGCCAGTCACCATAACTACTGCACGTGTGCTGTGGTGGCAGCTGTCTTTTAACTATATCATCAGAGTATATAGGCACATTATTTATTGTTATATATGTTCGTGGAAATTTAAACATTGTGGACGCAGTTAAGCACCGTGTCACGGTTAGGAAGATGTTCTTGAGGATAAAAACAACTAATTCCATTTCCATCCTTGTGAAATCAGGGAAAACATCGGAGCTGGGGCCAAGGTGTCAAGTTCGCCTTTACTGTCGTGTCGCGCTATCATTATCACCGTCACCGTTATGTAGCAGTGGGCTTAGGGCAATGGTGTAGGTAGTAGGCCGAGGACAATCCCGGGTCCGCTTTTCCCTTCTGCGCAACTCCTCACTGTCCTGTCTTTCGCTTCAAAGTTAATCTCATGTAGTATCTATCTATCTATCTATCTATCTATCTATCTATCTATCTATCTATCTATCTATCTATCTATCTATCTATCTATCTATCTATCTATCTATCTATCTATCTATCTATCTATCTATCTATCTATCTATCTATCTTCCCCTACGTATATTCAACGTCATGCAGCAGTGTGTGTAGTTGGTCAAGGAGATGGGCGGGCCTTCTCCCAGCTATAGTAAACTGTACTTATCGGAACTGACGTTGCCTCCAGTAGCACCTCAAACGTTCTTGTGCCAGTCCAGGACAGGTACAGGCGAGGTGCTCCAGACTCCTGAGACCCTCGAGCACCTCCTCTGTACCTGTGCTGGACTGGCGCAAGAACGCTCGAGGGTCATCATAGACAATCGGAGGCAGTGCCTTCCAGCCACCACACTATACTACTTGCTCTTCCCATCCCGCCCCCACCTACCAGCGCTCCAAAACCTGGTGGAATTCCTGGACGGGACGGGCATTGCAGCCTACCGCTGAGCATGAGACGCCTTTCCGCCCCTCCCCTTTCCGCGCCGCTGAACGAGCCACGGCATCCTCTATAACCTTCCTATCCTTCCTTCCTCTTCCATCATCCCATCCCCAAGGCGCTGCGCCATGCTCCCAATTAGGGCTGCTGAAATGAGCGTCTCGTTCCTACCTCTAATCACTACCAACACGCGTGAAGCTCCTGTCGGCTTGTCTACGGGGCAAGGCCGTACACTAGCTTAGATAGCCGCGCGGTGCTAAAAAAAGACAAAACGTTCTAAGCCACTTACACTGCAGGGAATGCTGTACGAAGTGGAGAGCAGTGATTCACCTATTTTTTGTGCTTTTATTGCGTTTGTCGTCGGGATTCTAGAAGTACCTTCGCTTAATTTGACCTCATTATGCAAGTTACCCTTGATGTATTTCGGTATTTTTATGCGAATGTGGATCTATTTAGTGTGTTTGCGTTTAGTGTATTTTGTGTTTGCTCACAGTTGATCGGTTTTATGCGAATTCATCGGGGTATGGAAACCTGAGTTGCTGTGGCACAGTGATTTATTTCTCTTTGTCTTTTGATTATGCTTGGCGTTTTCAAGTTATTTTGGCTTACTTTGATCTCATCGTGCTATTAATTAGCTTCTTTTACATTACTATACAAATGTGGTTTATTTTAAGCATTGTTAATTTCGATCCACTTTAGCAGTTTTGGGTCAGTTATTAACCTGCCCTGGCCCTGTTTACACTTGCCCTGTTTACACCTGCATGACCCGAGTGGACGCCGACAGCCAGAATCGTCAAAGTGCTCCGTACTTACAAAAGAACTAAAGTTACTTCCACGCCTGTGCAATCAGAGCAAACAAAAGGGCTAGGGCAGTGGTGTCAGTCATGTAGCACTAGCATTATCGTTCTCACTGTCATGTATCAGTAGGCTGGGGAAGGGTTAGGCATGGGACTAGGGCAAGTGCAGATATGCTATGCCCGACTGCACAACCTCTAGAATTCTCCTTGTTTGTCTTTGATTTGTTTCATTGATTTCTTGCTTTGCCTCTTCCTACAATGTACTTCGCGTAAGCACTAGGATGCAGCTCTGGGCTGAGCGCAACAGTATGGCAGGTGGGTCCGGGTCAAGGGCAAGAAGGGTGTCTTTGTTCCCTTTCTTTGTGACAGCGGACATCGGAAACAGTGGATATGGCGGGTCCCTAAAGAACCCAAGTGTTGAAAACAAACAAGAAATGGTGCAGTAACTTGAGACAGCTTGAATCAGACGAGGGAAGTGCTGTTTCTAGCTCCTAGGTAATTACAAATGCCTATGCGATATAAATATCAGTGATGCGACAAAATTCCTGCAGCTTGTAAAGGATGAAGTGCTATCTCGCACGGGCTCTGCTTACGGTGAGGCTTGTACGCACCACATTTATGGTTACACTTTGAATAGAGAGCATTTCCGTTGGGCCGGACTATTGTTTAGTGCATGCTGCACACTATTTCGGCCATGACTGCAACTTTGCTTTCTGTTCGTAAATTTATGCAGGCAGACACACAGCTTGGTCCTCAAGTAATCGTTCAAGCACGCGTCGCCTTTGTCCGGTCTCCACGCGACATTCTTCGTGCGATCCGGCGAGGAACTGCGAGGTGAAGTGAAGGTGCGTAGTTTCGTCCACATCTTTCGTGCTCCTGTTGGCCGATGCATAAGAGGAGCATTGCGCACTGGCTATGCCAGTTGTACAGCAGGGCGTAGATTCGGCCACGTAGCCTCCTGTGGTTGTGGTTACTTAAAAGAAAGTGGGCAACCGCAAATTCAAGTCTCCCCTGGAGGCGGGATTGTGCCAAGGAAATCTAATCAAAATAAATGCACAAATGACATTCTGCGATGTAGATAAAGAAGAAGCGGGAGAGATTTAAATAAAGTAACGGCAAGGAGACTGACCAGGCCTGCTGCCTTCCGCTAGGGGATGATGCTAATTCATGACGGAATTTTATTTAAAAAGTGGGCACGACGAGGCCTCAGAAGTAAGGAGACAAGGCAGAGGTTGACGTCAGTGACGTTCACCAATTTGGAATCAGCATTGCGGAATAGTTTTCAGCCAAGTATGATTTAGCGGTTTCGAAGGAGGAAAAAAAAAACGCTTCACAAAGATTGTCTTGTTTTTGTTTTCACGACATTCAGAACTGCAGTGGGTAGATCGCAGGTTTGAAGATACAAACTTGCTTGTCAGGGCCGTTCGTGTACCGCGCAGACAATTTTCTTCTCTGTCCGTTCTCTCATCCTTGGCGCATGGGATTCATTGACGTCGCAATTCGCCAGTTCCTATAAACTATGTAGACAGCGACTAACCTTCTTCGAATGTTCTGTTTGGATGTTCACCTTGAGAATAATCACGAATGTTGCGCAATGTGGCCGTGGCCGTTAGGGAACCGCAGGGCTGTACTGGCGCGTGTAGTCTCCGTGATTCCTAGAACGCCAAAGACACGCAGCGTTGTTTCGACAGATCGGCGGTTGCGTTCTCCCTAGGGAATTAATAAAGGGCGTTATCTCTAATGCGGCCTACCTCATATTCGCTGGTAATTTTTCCTTCCAGTTAGGTCCTGTTAACAGCGCATTTGTTCAAGGCCGAGGCTTTGCCGCGCGCCGGATGATCTCGTAGTGCTTGTCATGAAGGAAGGAAATGCAGATTCGTTCTTTCCCTCAGCCAACAAATACGGTGTGCTGATTATGGAATGTTATGTGGTGCGCGACGATACGTAGAAAAGGCTTAAACTTGCGGGTCAAATTCTCGCAGCCGTGACTACATTTGTATAGTACAAAATGAAGGACAGAAGAAACAATGCACTCTTGATCTGGATCCACACTACCTACTGCCCCATTCGACCGCTTATTGCCGTCAGCTAAGTGCTGCATTGTAGTGATTATGTGAAGGCCAATGTGCGATGTTGTGCAGGAACAGCCTAGCTATAACTTTTTTGACAGACAACGTTTGACAGTCTTGCTATAGTCACGTGACCACTAGCGATAAGAGAAGAGACTCGCTGTTCCATCGCTTTTCATGGCTTCGCTTTTTTCGGCGCACCAAAGCAACTGACGACCAATAGTTAGAACAGAAGAAAGTTCCGCCAACGGCATGAATAAATTCTGAAACTGAGAAGTGGTAAGAACGGACAAAGTCGCTCTGCTGAGCTTGCGAAGATGTATATTCGTGCCCACTTACGTTACCACTCCATTGAACGCCTTCATTTCATGTTGTGCGTTTCCTACACACTTGGGTTATATTGTGTCAGTACTTGCTCTCCTTGCTTCCTTTCGAAATGACTGAATGCCGAGAAATCCATCATAATAATTATTATTAGGCTAAGCGGATGACGTCTTTTTTTGCAGCCGTTGTAGTGAGCGCGCCTCGGCACCAGTGGAGGTGTGGGAAAGGAATGAAATCGAAAATATGAAAGGGGAATGGCAAAGGAAGGGGGCCCTATCAGTCTGGACATGATGACACTTCCATGTTTACTTATTTGAACACTTAAGTCCGCCTCTCATTTATACACTATAAAATCCATGTTAATTGATTAGTGAAGCAGGAAGGCTTAGGGCCTCGTGAATAGTGTCAAGTTCTGTCAATCGTACATGTCATACCGACATGTCTTGACATTGTGATACACATTTTCGTACATAGCAACGTAATGAATCATCCACCATTGCATCATGTCGTGACTTGCACGATACGAACACTCAATCAGTATCACACCATGCCATTTATGATATACTGAACTAACGAAAATAACAGGATAGCACAAAGCAAACATGATTACAGAGGTTGGCACAGACATCCACCGCATGCTTTCGGTTCTCCATCAAATCTTCAGTACTTGACTGGGAAATGATCCACGATGTCGTGTATGCTCAGCTGCGGAAAAGGGGTAAGCTATAGCCCGTTTACGCGCATCAATTAGCGTATGTGACGTCGGGGAAACACAGATACCGTTAAGAGGACGCGTGCTATCGCTGTCGTTCAGAATGACGACACCCTTACTGTCATTGTGGTAGAGCGTCGTGCGGTATCTAACAGTGTGTTTATGAGAAGCTTGATTGACATAGGACAAACATGCTGTACTATAGGAGAGCTGTTGAAGCTGTCCCTGCTTTGAGACATGACCTACATAATTCGTGTTGAGGAGACTTGACACAAGGCAACTATGGCTTACGATGTTAGGACCAACGTTAATAGACTAGCTTATGCTGCGAAACTCGGCGGTGTTGCGCGGAACCACCACCCGCCTGCGCATTCGCCGCGCTGCAGTCGCAACCAGCTTCATCTCCTCGCAAGGCGACTACGCGGACGGAACGTTGCAGCGCTGGTGTTCTCTGTGATTACTTGTTGACGGTGGGTTTAGGAACTATGCCATCAGCGAAACTCCTGCCGTTACCGAGCTTATCAGTAGACAAGACCATGTTGCGTTCAGGGCTGCACAAGTGCGATGTCTTAGCGATATCGACAGTTCGGCGCGCGGCACTTTGTAGGCTCCCAGCAGTGCGACGCTTCGCTCGACGTGGGAGAGAACGACATTTCGTGGCGAGCAGGTGGAGTCGGTGCATGTATCATTAAGTTCTAGTTAGTGACACCCAGAATCATTTATAAAAGGTTGCCGGACAAGCAGAAAGCAGGGTTACCCCGCATCGTCGACTCGAGCAGGTGGACAGAGCCGCTCAGCAGGCCCAGCTAGAGAAGGCAGACAGCCATGTTGTTGGTGAACAGGGGATTCTTTGGCTGCAGCTTGCTGGCTTCATCATAGAAGTGATACGCCTCTGCGTAGCTGTTCAGAGCCAGGGCCATCGTACCTTTGTTGATATGGATTTCATGCCCTCCCTCCAGTGCCATGCTCTGATAGGGGGCCTCGGCTTTGTGGAAGTGGCTCTGGGCTGTTTCCACATCCGCAAGCTGGAGGTGTATCCTTCGTATGGCCGAACGCAGTTGTGCTTTACGTCCACTGTTCTTTTCAAGCAAGACCCACGCTACTTGATGTTTATCACATAGTCCTTCTGGATGAGAACGCAGTTGAGGAGGCACTCGCGCTGTTCCACAGCTTCATCGAGGGTTGTCTCAACTGTTCGCCCATATCCAAAACGCTACCATCCTCAGATGTGCCTTTTGTCAAGTGTCCAAGAATCCTGTACGCCACACTGAGGAGTGTGTAAAGGGAATTGAGGGCCTTGCAGTGGTTACCCTGGAACCTTTCCTGACGGTTGCTTGTACTTTTTTTGCATTATGGTTGCGTATGTCTGTAGCCCTACTTCTCTTGAGCTTAGACAGCTCGGTGAACTTGATATGATTATTTCATCTGATGGTGTTACTTAATGAAATTTGGAATAGTTTGCCAGAGCTTGTTTACATCTTGGCTCTGTGCCTTGCCTCCGACTTCGATTCTTGCTTTGGAGATCAGCCTAGTAACGTTGTCGTTCATCTTCTCTACTTCCTAATTTTCTCCTTCTCTTCGAGCCTCACACTTGTTCTTAAGTCCAATCCCAAATTCTTAAGTTCTTGTCCTGACAACTGCGAGGTTCGCCTGTTTCCGTGTTATTTTGTTCTTGCTGTCTCCAGATTGACAGTTATCTTCGCCCTTACTATAAGCCTGTGTTCACTATTCTTCATCATGCTAACCACTTCAGTGTCATGTGGGAATATATCTGCACCACTGTACGTTATTAAATCTATTTCATTTTTTTGTTTGTCGGTTAGGGCTTCTTCATGTTCACTTCGTCTTCTTATGTTTCCTACAGAAAGTATTCAGTACACGGAGTTGATTTCTTTCTACTTCGCACTTCCCCTCTGCTATTCTTATCGGCTATACCGTAGTTGTCGACTGTCTGTACTCCTTTTTGTTTCTTTCATACCTTCGCATTTTATTGGGTGCGTGGGTTGTTAACCTGACTCCATATCCTCATAAAACTGTTCTACACTCTAGTAAGTATGGCTTGTCTTTGGGTATCGTTATATTATTTTTAGTTTCTGTCTTCCGTTTAGTTTTATCACGACACCGACTATCATTTCATTAATGCTGTAGTATTCTCCAATGTGACCGGCGATATCGATGTGGACAAAGAATGTCACGCCTTATTGGCGCTTCTCTGGCATTCTTCTGTAGTATAGTGCATGCTCATTATTAAACAATAAGTATACTTCTTGTTGCCGAACCTCGCTAAGGCCCAATTGAAACCTTCTATCTCTTGTAGCAGTTCAGCTAGCATGGCTTCATTCGAAAGACTTCGCTTTTTAAGAGATGCTATATTTGATTTCCAATGGGCACCTCTCCGCATCCAGAAGCTTTTTTAGCTTTCTGTGTTCATACCAGCCTGGTTGCATCCGTGGCTAGGAGGTGTGGTGTTGCTGCTGTCGTAGGTCCAATGTTTCGTTGGTTGTATGATAAAGGAGGTGGAGGCCGAGGTGTTGCATCAGGGAGGCCTATTGCTGTTCTGGTGCGCAGCTGCGTTGATGAGATGAGGCATGGTAGTGGTGAGAACGCGTATGTATCTTTTCTCCCAATTCGCCTGTCGCGTGGAGGTCTTTCAAAGGTGGTGCGGTGTAGGGATAAGGCCGCGGAGATCATAATCCGCGAAGGAACAGGACAAAAATAGTAGTGCAGACGACACAGAGAGAACTAAGAAAAATTACTGCATATCCACGAACTGAACGCTGATGGTGATGGGGCAAAGCACAAAGAATCAATCAGTGAAATGACTTTTGAACGATTATGATGTTTATTACTGTTGTTGATATAGTCCTGACTTACTCTTACCCTTTAGTGTAACCGCTCGGTTGTCGATGAAGGCGAGGTCAAGCGCTTCTTCGTCAAGGAGTTGCGAGGAGAGTTGGCAGACAAGGTCGATGCACATGCCCCTGTTGGTTGTGGCGTGTTTCCTCTGGGAAACGATTTTCTGGTTATATACGTATTGCAGCATTTCAGGTTTAATCATCTCTCGCCCTTCAATTTGCCAGGTTGCCGCTAATGCATTCCACTACTTCGCGAAGAGAGGCTTCACCTTCGTGTTACAACGATTCCTATGAAAGAGAAATCAACCGCATTTTTTTTTCAGTCAGCAAACTCGCTAGCAGAGGCTCCCTGCGTCGGCGTTGTCTATCGCAATGGGGGGGGGTCTCGTTCCTTGCGAGCTGGTACAGCATTCATGATGATGATGATTGTGGTTTGGTGGACTGTGGGCGCTAATTTTTGCAGCCCATGTAGGGAGCCCGGCTAAGCGTCCGTGGGGGGAGGGGTGAAAGGGAGTGAAAGAGATAGAAAGGAGAGAAAAGCCCTAGTGGAGGCTACGGAAATGTTGACCAACTGGGGTTCTTTAACGTGCCTGAGAACACACAGTACACCGGCCTCTGGCACTTTCGCATCCATCGAGAGAGAGAGAGAGAGAGAGCACTTTATTTGCACCCGTCAGAGAGTATGGGGGATCGGGGTGAGGCGCGTCACTCACCCGCGGCCACCAACGCCGCAGATAAGAAGAAGATAACGCAAGCTGCTTGCGCGGCCGGAGCGGCGGTGACCACGGGCGAGAGGCGAGTGACGAAAGCCGTGGGGGCGGCGACATCGACGTCACAGGCGCTCTTGTCCCGGCCGATTTCGGTTTCAAGGAGCCTGCCGCTGGGAACTAATTGTTCGCGTAGCTCCGACATGCACTCAGCTATTCAAAATTTGATCGTTGGGATAGGTAGTGTCGAGGACGGGCTCCAAAGTACTCATTTACTATAGCCACCAATTGCTGATAATTAAAAAGTTAATTAGCGTAATTTCGCTAATTATGCATACAAGTATGGTAATTGTTCTGTATCTAGAGGCCGCCAACCCGTACACTGGAATGGTACACAAGGCATTCCCGCGATTTATGTTTTTCTAATTTTAAAAATGTGTTGCAGCTAAAAAAAAAACACCCTGTATAATGGCACAGAGGCGATGCGCAGACGTTAGTCTAAGGTCCCCAATTACAAGGTACACGTCGGACGCCGTCGCATTCCACGCACGACAGACAATCGCGTTGACGCCGTGGATAGCAAAACGTGAGAGCTGGCTAAGGCTAAAAAATACATCGTAAAGGTGTTTCTTGCAGCACCCTAGCAAATTTGTCTTTCGGTGTGAGCTTGGACCCTAGATGAAGGCAGGTTGACTTGAAAGTTTGATTCGTAAATACTGTACTCGTAAGCAAACCACAGTATTTTGCGTGAGTGAGCCGCACCTTACTTCATTACATAATGAGTACGTTTCATATTATTTCACACGCACCGAACACTTTAGATCGCGATCGATTCCGATCGGCGCTGATCTCTCGGATCAGAAAAGTACCCGGTGTGACATAGGCGCACCAATATAATGTTCCATCGTGATGTGTGCCTATACCAAGCCTTTGCGTTTGTCAACTAGCCCATTTTAGGCAGCTTAGAACACGTGTGATAAAACGTAGGTTAAATTACGCGTTTATGCGATGTGGGGTTCCGTACACAACTCCAGCCCTTATGTGAAAAACAGATGTTCATTATTACGAACCTTTTGGATGGTCACAGCAAAGTATTTCAGTTTTCACAGGAAAGTAAGCCATCGGTTTAACCTGCGATTTTAAGAAAACTAGGCATGCTCCATCACAGTCGACTTGCTCTCTGCTTGTCGCATTTTATTATCATTTTGTTGCTGTTTAACAGGCTTGTCCTAAAACTGGGCAATCTTGCTTACCTTTCGCAAGAATTCTGCAGTTAGCGTAACTTAGCTCAGCAACATCGGCTGACATGCAGTCACACGGATCGTTTGTCAATTCATCGCGTAGCTGCTTTTCAGGCTACAACCTCCTATCCAGCGGATCAGGCAACTCTTCCCCTCGTCACTGCAGTTTATGCTTTTACCTCTCCCGTGCGACGTCGTCGACCCCCTTCATGTAGTCGCTGTACATCGCTGTAAACACACATGAACGAATGCGCCAGAATTATTAGAGCAACGAACTCAAATGCGCCAGGCAAACACCCTCAAGTCCATTGAAAAAGTATTACCGGAAGTACCGCACCGGAAGTCTTCTTGGGAGCACCGTTCGGCGCATTCCTGTTTGTTTACAAACAGCGAACCCGTCTATAGTGTTCTAGAATTTCTCTGCATGTGGTTAGGTCTCGCTTTGTGGACGGGGAGTAGTATGCCTTCGCAGGGGCCCGGTGTGTAAGTCCTCGGGTGACCTCGTTGGCGATCTCGCTCCCTGTGAGTCCACTATGAGCGGTCGCTATTTTAATTAGGTCATTGGGTACGTTCTCCTTGCCTGCTTGCAGAATTTTGGCGACCTCCTTGGACACTTTACCAGTGTCGTGGGCTTTGATTGCAGTTTTAGAATCGGTGATTATTCTGGTTGATGGGTTTGTTATTGCCAGGGCAATCTCCGCCATCTCTGCCTCCTCTGGTGAAGAGTGCCTCACGCTACAGCTCGACATTAGCCCGCCTTTGTCGCTCACTACTACTGCAGCGTACTGCCCGTCTGGGTACTCTGCCGCATAGGTGTACACTACTCCTTGTTTTTGGAGGACAGAGCTTTGTAGTCTTTGGACTCTGCTTCTCCTGCGTTCCTCGTTGTGTATTTGGTGCATGCTTCTTGGGATGGGGGTATTCTTAACCTGTTGGCAATTTTTGGGGGGATGGCGGTTATCCCCTCTCGCGAATCCGGATTCCGTTAGCCCAGTTTACTAAGAATGGATCTGCCCGTTTTGCTGCCAGTTAGTCTGACATATTGCGCCGTGAGTTTCGCCTCGCACATTTACTCTAGGGTGTTTGAGACTCCTAGGTTGAGGATCGTCTCGGTTGACGTGCACGCTGGTAAACCTAGGGTGGTTTCGACACCTTTCCTGATAAGGATGTCTACTTTGTCTCTCCGCTTTAGTTCTTTTTAAGTACGGGATAGCGTAGGTGATTCGGCTAATGATGAAAGAGGGGACAAGCCTAAGTAGGTTCGCCTCCTTCATCCCCGCGTTTTTGTTTGCTATCCTCTTGAGAAGCCCGCAAGTTTGGTTGGTCGTGGCTTCTAGTCTGTTTATTGTTTCGGTGTTTCTCCCATTTTCTTGTATCCACATACCCAGTATCCTGATCTTGCCCACCCTTGTGACCGGGGTGTTGTTGACCAGGAGCTGGATATTGACCTGCTGCTTGCTCATGATTAGCATCTCCGATTTTTCCGGCGAGCATCTTAGCCCTATGGGTCTCAAATCGCTTTCCGTTTCCCAGATTGCCCTTTGTAGGGTGTCTTCTATTTGTCCATCGCTCCCCCGTCTGTCGAACCAAAGAGTGAGGTCGTCAGCATAGAGTGTGGCAGACGCCCTCTAGCTTTTTGAGTCTTTCTGGCAGCCCGATCCTTGCAATGTTAAAAAGGGTAGGGAATAGCCCCGATCCCTGCGGTGTTCCCTTGTTGCCCAGCTTAATGTTATCTTTGTTTGTGCCCCCGATTTCTGTGTTCACCGCTCGGTCCGTGAGGAAGCTTTTAATATAGTTGCATAGCTTGCTGCCTACATTCAGGTGATTGAGATGTGACAGGATCGCTTGATGTTTCGTTGTCAAATGCTTTGCTGACGTCCAGTCCCACTATAACTCTCGGGTCGCTAGTATTCCTTTCCAATACTTGCTCTCTGAGTTGTAGCATGACATCGTTTGTGGATATTTGTTGTCTGAATCCAACCATGCTGTCTGGGTAGAGTTCCTTACCTTCCAAGCATTCGTTGAGCCGTTTTTTTATGACGTGCTCCATGAGCTTGCCTACACAAGACGTTAACGATATTGGCCTAAGGTTCTCTAGTTTAATTTCTTTCCCTGGATTGGGGATGAGGACTAGATTTGATTTCTTCCACTGCACGGGTATCTCTCCCCGCTCCGAACATTTTTGCACGAATGCCGTTAGTTGTCGGAGGGAGTTGTCATCGAGGTTTCTGAGTATCTTGTTGTTGACCCCATCTGGGCCAGCCACTGTTTTTCCTCTGAGCTTGTTTAAGGCAGCTTGGACCTCTCTTATGGTGACTGGTTGGTCGAGCTCCTCGTTCTTTTCGCCGCTATAGTCGGGGAATGCTTCGGTGTTTGTTTCCCCTATGTACCTCTACATTATCTGGTTGATCATGTCCTCCTCCGACCCCTGGAAATTTGTGTTAGTATTTGAATTTTTCTCCTGGTCTCAGCTTTGATGTTGTTTGGTTCCAGGATGTCTCAGTAGTTTCCAGGAGGTGATGGAGCTTTATTGCTCGTCTAGTCTATCGCAGATGCAATTCTAGCATTGTCTGTGTAGTGTTTGAACATGGCTCTCAATTTCCTTGTTGGGAGCTGCTATTCTCCTTCTCAGGTTACGGTTGCCCCCTTTTAGGGGCGAAGCGCCTCAGTGTCTAGCCTTGTCCGTCCACGTTGTCCGTCCGTCCGTCCGTCACGGCACAGCACAGCAGCGTGGGCCGATCCTGGAGGCCGGGCCACCCAGACGGTGTATGTGTAGGGTTGTTGTGTCAGAAACGATTCTCACGAGTTCCTGCTAATGCGCCCGGGCTGTCGGCGTTTAACGTCGTCGTCGTGGCCACGGTAAAGCAAGCCCATCAGCAGCTACTGATGTTTTCTGTGGGAAGCACCGCAGCACCTTAGGACCTAGCTTTGTCGTTGACTCTCGCTGTCACGGTATATGCAAAACCTTTGCTACAGTCGAAACATATCTGTGTATGTGAATCCAGAACTCAAAACGACATACGAATCACAGCAAGATGATTAAAATGGAACAGCATTGAAGAGGAACCAAATACATTTGTATATATATATATATTTTCACATTATGTCACTCACTCACTTCACATTCGCAGTGGCAACGCGCGGGTGACGTAGGGCGACATACCGGCACGATGATACCCAGTGCTTCGCCACTCGTCATGATTCACGTTAGTGGAGATGCGATGATTTTTTTCGTTCTCGAAATTATCCGTTCTTTTTGGGCGAGCTTGGTTTCTGCCTTCTTTTTCTTTTGCCGCATTTGTCTCATGTGGCTATCAACCAAGTCTTGTTCCTCACCTAATTCTATTTCCTCTTCAGCCTCTTTGCACGCCTGCTTGATGTCATTGGTCCATTCAGCCATGTCTGTGATCTCCCTCAACCCCTTCCGCGACACACAGACACAGACAGGATCACAGACAGGATTTTTGACCACGATCTCTATGATTCTGTGATCACTGCCTAGATTCTCGTTGGTGTTGTGCCATGTAGGCTCATCGTCCGCTCCGATCATGGCCAGGTCGGGGGTGGTGTCGTAAGACACGCTGTTCTCCTGCCTGGTTGGTTCGAGTGGATCGTTGAGGACTATTAAATTGCACTGTATCATGGAGTCCCATAATTGCTTCCCCTTTATCTGATAGTGGTGGTATCCCCATGCTTGCTGTGGCGCATTAGAATCTCCTACTATTACAAGACGCCGCTGCCCTTGTGCCAGTGATTGTGCTTTGGCAAAAAGCTCCCTGAAGCCACAGTCTCTTTTCAGTTTAGAAGAGGTGTAGACGTTCAGGACCAGCACGCTGCGTTCTTTACTCCCCTGCGGTATAATTTCCGTTAACACGTAGTCGATCTGCGTGCATCCTACATCATGCTGCATGACGGTGATATTTCTCTTCACCAGGGTAGCAGTCTGAGTGTTTGGCGACCGGCCTGGGTACGTTTTGTATCCGCTCCGTTTAGCGTTTTTTCCGCACTCTTGCAGCGCGATCATGTTGGGACCATCGCGTCTTGCAAGGTAGGCTTGGAGAACTTTTTTTTGTGAAGCTCCTACAATTACAATGCCATATTGTGTTTGCCCTAGTGTTGAGTCTGGCCATGATTCAACCGCAGAAGGATCTGCTTTTGCTGTTCTGTCAGTTGGTCCATTCTAGTTCCCATTGGGGTGACTAGTTGGCTGGGCTGGGCTGAGAGTTGGTCTATCTTCTCCGCATTACACTGGGTAGCTGTGGCCACCTGTTGTACTACCTCTTTGAGTTGCTGCATGTCTACCTCAAGTTTGTCTACCCAGCCCTCGGCCTTCTCAAGGCCCGAATCGTTCTTTTTAACTCGCTTTTTCTTTGACGGTGCAGCTGCCTTTCGCTCGGTTTCAGGATGACTTATCATCCATGGCCTCCTGATGCGCTTACGGTTGTCTGAGTTGAGCTTTGAGCTCGTTGTTCTCCCTTTGCAGCTCGATAAAGTGATTACGGAGCTCCCACATCTGAGCATGTGTTTGCTCCTGGCAAAGCTTCCACTGCTCCTGTTGCTCTTTCATAATTTCGTGTTGTTTCATTGCCTCTTGAGCTCCCTCAGCTATGTCTGAGTCATGGGAATTCCCCGCTTCGCAGTGGGTGGGTGCCCTTGCTTTTGGGTGGTGTGGTGGTGGCCTGCTGTGCCCCTTGCTTCTTGGGCGAGGTGGGAGTGGCCTGCTGTGTTAGCCTCGGGAATGATTTGGACAGGAGTCGCTCCTTGTTCGGGGCCCGCATCTTGCTCTCGTCCCGCCTGCTGCGATGTTCTGATAGCTTGTTCTCCTCCTCCTCCTGCTGTTGCTGGAGCTTCTGCCACTTGTCATTTCTTAACGATGTATGCGGTTCTAAAGATGTCCTTGCAGGTTTTGTCACCGGTGGGGTGCGGCTGGCCGCACATCTTGCAGGTGGGGTTGCAGTCGTGTCCCTCGGTTGGGTTGGGGATGCCGCAGCCCCTGCACTTCTCCTGCTTGCTCTCGCATACGGCGGATCGGTGTCCGAGGTCTCCGCACTTATAGCATACGTCGTACTTTTTCTTGTACAAGTAACAGTTCAGGATAGCACATAGGCATTTGATTTTCCTCGGTACCTCCTTGGTGGTGAATGTGAGCATGATGCTCTTGCTCTGTCCTTGTCGTCTGATCTACAGTACCTTGGGATGCTCCTGATTTTTTGCTATCCCCTGTATGATCTTTTGCAGTACGGTGTTGAGTCCTATTCCGTGGATGACTCCTCTCGAGAAGTCGTCGGGTACTGCCAGGTGAACGGTCATTCTCGTGCACTTTCCCTTCAGTGTCCAGGTGTGTGAGGCATAGGAGCTTGTCGCTTGCCTCCGTGCTGGGTGTGAAGAAGACAAAAATTCCTTGCTTCTCGTTCTTGACGAGCTGGCACGCCTTGTTCTATTCAATATTCGCAGTTACGTGTATGGCTTCGGTCAGTGTAGGTCCATCGTACTGTTTGACTACCTGCCTCCCTTGGGGCGGAAAATGGTTCTCCAGCCATTCTCGGGAAGCTTGATTTCGTTCGAGACGTTCGATTTCTCCGCTTGCTGTTTGCCGTCGCGCTTCGGTGATGGGGGTGTTATTCACTTTCACCTCTTCTGAGGCGAACTTGTCTTTCCGTGCCCATTTCTCCTCGAGGTTGCATTTTTTGAGTACTGTGATCCTTTTCGGCACTGCGACCTTGCACGGTGATATTCATACTGACTGTTGGCTGCCGCACGGCTGACGCGGCTGCACCGGGGGCCTTGATAAACCTTAGCCCTCGTTAGGCCTAGTGGCCAGCGTTAGGGTTGGCGCGTCGGCACCACGGCTGGCAGACTTTTGGCTCTCAAATGACGAAAAAAACCACTTGCGGACAAAGCGCTGGAGTCCGCAGAATCCTCTCAACTTCCGATTGACGATTTTAAGGAGCTCTGGTCGATCCGACAACATTTGTCGCTAGAACTCACTGCAGGAAGACAGAGCCGACGTGGCACACCACCGGTCGCCACGGCCCCATAGCGGCCTCGCCTCCATGGAAAATGCGACCGCCGCAGCTGGGATCCAACCCGCGTTTTTTGGGGTGGCAGCCGAGTACCATAACCACAACACCACCGCGGCACAGCATTCGTCGCAGAAAGAGCGTTTCAATAGCGCGTGCCGTTCGCTCTCTCTCACGACAGCAGGCGACACTCTCTGGTTGCACAGTCTTCAGGGTCCGTCCACACACGCATACGCACAGTCTGACTGCACGGCCTCCGGGATCGGCCCACACCTGCGCCTCGACTGTAGATTACGGAGGATGGACGGACATGGAAAGGTCATAATGGGCTTCGCCCCTAAAGAACATTGAAAGAGATAAAAAAATAAAACTAGAAAATCTGCTTTTGTCGCCTAAGTGTGTACGAAAAAATCCCCTCTACCTGCTTTGGCGAATCGTGATGCGACAGGTTCCAAAATGACCGCGATGCAGATCTTTTTCAAGGAAGACATAGCTGAGTATTCCGGCCACGTTACGGCTGCCTCTGCCACTGTTCATCGAGGCATCTCGCGCGGTCTTTAGACTCACTGTTGCTCGCGTGTCTTTTCTTCTTTTTCCCCTTACCGCCACCAGGTGCTGCGGAGGGTGGGCATTGCACAGCTAGGAGTTTGGAAATTTGGCGTCGTACTCTTCGAGTAGCTTATCCGTGAGTGCTCAAAGCACGGACAACTGCAACGCCTCGGAGCCCTCGCTGTTTGTGTCCTCTCTCACCCCGCACGCAGTCGCTGGCTGCTCCTCACGAGTATCACCTGGCAGCTCGCTGTCTCTCTCCCTTTAACGATGGACCGCTAATCGGACAGCACGTCGATTTTTACCGTTTGTTCTAGAAGTTATGCGCAATCCTTAGGTGTGATCGTTGCGCCGGTCCTTTCGAGTAGCCTATGCGTGAGTGCGGAAAGCACTGCCGACTGAATCGCTTAGGAGCCCTCGCTGTTGTACTCCTTTATCACCACGCACGCAGTCTTCTGTTGCTCCTCACGTGTCTCATCTGACAGCTCAGCTACTGCTTCCGCCTCGTGAACCACGGACCGTTCATCGCACCCCAAGTCGATTTTTACCCTTTCCTCTAGATGTTGTGCGCAATCGTTAGGTGTGATCAGTGCGTCGGTCCCCTCGAGAAGCTTATCCGTGAGTGCGCAAAACACAGCCGACTACACCACCTCTAAGCCATCACTGTTGTTCTCCATTACCACCACGCACGCAGTTGCCTGTTGGGCCTGACGTGTTTCGTCTGATAGCTCAGCTACTGCTTCGTCCTTTTCAACCATGTACCGCTCATCAAGACCCCGTCGATTTTTACCCGCTCCTATGGAAGATGTGTATAATCGTTACGTGTGAGCCGTCGTCGGCTCCTCGAGTAGTTTATCCATGAGTACGCAAAGCACGGCCGACTGAACCGCCTCGCAGCCCTCACTCTTGTTCTCTGTTATCACCACGCACGAGGTCACCTATTGCTCGTCGTGTGTCTTATCTGACAGCTCAGTTACTGCTTCGGTCTCTCTAACCATGGACCGCTCATAGGACACCCCTTCGATTTTCACCCCTTTCCATGTA
The DNA here is from genome assembly GCA_013339685.2 of Hyalomma asiaticum. Classification (NCBI taxonomy): domain Eukaryota; kingdom Metazoa; phylum Arthropoda; class Arachnida; order Ixodida; family Ixodidae; genus Hyalomma; species Hyalomma asiaticum. Next base: position 52,789,585 of record CM023491.1, read on the forward strand.
AATGTTGCGCGTAATCGTTAGGTGTGATCAGTGCGTCAGTCCCCTCAAGTATATTACGCGTGAGTGCGCTAAGCACGGCTGACTGAACCTCGTCGGAGCCCTTGCTGTTGTTCTCCGTTGTCACCACGCACGCAGCTACCTGTTGCTCCAAGCGTGTCTCATTTGAGATCTCAGCTACTGTTTCTGCCTCTGGAACCACGGAGCGTTCATCTGACACCCCGTTGATTAATACCCTTTCCCCTAGAAGTTGTGCGTAATCGTTGGGCGTGATCAATGTGTCTATCCCCTTACGGTGCTCGGCTGCCACCTAAAATGCGCGGGGTCGACCTCGGCCGCGGCGGTCGCATTTTCGATAGAGGTGAAATTACCAGACGCCCGTGTACTGTGCGTTGTCAGTGCATGTTAGGGAACCCCAGGTGTTAAAAATTTCCGGAGCCTCCACTACGGCCATTTCTGTCCTTTCCTTTGTATCTCTTTCACTCCATTTCCCTTACCCCCACGGACGGTTTGTCGCGCTACCTACATGGGCTGCAGAAATTGGCGTCCTTTCCTAATCGAACCAAAACCATCATCATCATTATCATCCCCTAGAGTAGCTTATCCGTGAGTGCGCTATGCACGGCCGACTTAACCGCCTCGGAGCCAGAGATGTTCCCTGTTACCATCCCGCACGTAGTCTCCTGTTGCTCCTCGCATCTTATGTGACAGCTCAGCTACTACTACGCTCTCTTTAACCATGGACCGGTTCGTAGGCACCACGTCGATTTTACCCTTTCTTCTAGAAGTTGTGCATAATTGTTCGGTGTGATCAGTGCGTCGGTCCCCACGAGTAGCTTAGCCGTGAGTGCTCTTAGCACTGCTGAGTGAACCGTCCTAGGAGCCCGTTGTTATTCTTCTCCATTTATTAGAACGCACGCAGTCATCTTTTGCTCTTGTGTGTGTAATCTGACAGGCTCAACTTTTGCTTCTGCCTCTTTAACCATGGACCGTTCATCTGACATCCCGTGGATTGTTACCCTTGCCTCTAGAAGTTGTGCGTAGTCGTTAGGTGTGATCATTGCATCGGTCCTCTCGAGTTGCTTATCCGTGAGTACGCAAAGCACGGCCGACTGAGGAGCCTCGGAGCCCCAGCTGTTGTTACTCGTTATCACCACGTCCGCAGTCGCCTGTTACTTCTCGCGTGTCTTATGTGACAGCTCAGCTACTGCTTCGATCTGTTTAACCGTTTACTGCTGATAGGAGACCCGTCGATTTTTACCCTTTGCTCTAGAAGTTGTCCGTAATCGTTAGGTGTAGGCAGTGCATCGGTCCCCTCCAGTAGCTTCTCCGTGACCGCGCAAAGCACGGTCAATTGAACCGGCTAGAAGCCCTCGTTATTGTTCTTCGTAAATTTTTCAATTTTTGCCCCTTTCCTCTAGAAATTCTGTGTAATCCGTTAGGTGTGCTAAGTGCGTCGGTCTCTCGAGTAGCTTTAGCCCGAGAGTGCACAAATCACGGCCGGCTCCATCGCCTCGTTGCCCCCGCTGTTTTTCGCCGTTATCAACAAGCACGCAGTCGCCTGTTGCGCCTCGTGTGTCTCATCTCACTGCTAAGCTACTGAGTGAGTGAGAGAAACTGTTCAAAATTGGTCCGGAAGCTCGACGAGGTGGGCTGCTTCCACGTTGTCATCATCAGACCAAGCCGGGTGGCGCCATAGTGGATTTTCTGGACTGCCCGTAGTTGACCCTGTTGTAACTTGCTCCTTGTGAGCCTTGTCCACGTTTCCCATTCTTCATCCGGGTAAGTGAGAGTCGCAGGGCACCCCGCCAGCATGTGTATGATATCAATGATTGCGTTACGTGTACTGCATTTTACTTCTAGTTCCAATGCTGGGTGAATTTTGTTCGTAATGTATGGGGGCGGATACGTCTCTTGAGTAATCTCAGTGTAACTGCTTGAGCCCTCTTCAGCTTTGGGCGCGGCAATGGGAACTGCCTACGCTCCATAAAATAATCTTTAGTAATATTCTTATCTGTTAATAATCTTTTGTGTCCCCATTATGGTCGTGGTTGTTGACTCGGCTATGGCTGGAATGACAAGCAAGTCCTCGTGCCAAGTCATTTGTGACCTCGTTGAGGTTCACTGGAGTCTCATCCACTTGCCCCATATGCGCAGGATACCATCGAATTTCAGTTTCTGGAACGTTTTCTTTGTCTATAAGCTTAGCGGCATTACCGGCTATATATCCTTTCTCAAAACATTTTATTGCCACTTTTGATTCGCAATAAATGCGCGCCCATTTTCTACCTCCAATAGCAAGAGCTATCGCAGCCTGCTCTTCTACGAAAGATTCATATTTGAGGACGGTCACAGCGTCTCGTATGAACCCTTGGTGATCTACTACAACGGCTGTGTAAGCCTCTTTGCCCCTGACCCAGACCGCATCAACAAGAGATGCTTGCAGTCCCATCTTTTCAATTTCTTTCAATATTGCTTCTGCCTTGGCTTTCCTCCTGTTGATATTGTGTTCCAGAGTGCATGTTGCCTCTGCAGGGGAGTAGTTTTGATCGCTTCTCTCAGCTCAGTACTCAGTTCTACTTCAGCCTCCCTTGGGTCGAACGACCTGTGAGGATCCATCCCTATTGCTTTATGTATGGTTGTGCCATCTGTTGTGCCTTCGCTCTCTTCGGAAAGGTGTATATACCCCTAACACTAGTAATTTTTCGTTTGATGTACTGATGGCCAAACCAAGAATAGTCTTTACCAATTTTCTAACCAGTATATTGAGCTTATTTCGCTCTGCGACCGCTCATTTAAAGAAGCCAGCTACATATCTGAAGTCACAGAGGGCAAAGGCGTGAAGCAGTCTCAGTGCACTGTCTTCCCCAGTCCCCTGTGTCTGTCAGCAATTCTCCTTAGTAGCCTGATGACTTGGTCTACTTTATTTGGGATATTCTGTATTGTAGTGAGGTTGCTGCCACCCGCTTCGATGTTTTAGCCTGATACTCTACTCTTATACATCATGACATTTTAAAGTGATTTTAGGCTCTTTTACGGGGTCATATCCTTTAGGTCTCCTGCCCCTGCCGCTTCGCTTTTAGTATCAATAGTTCTGTTTTTTTTTTTTTTTGGCCGAGCACTTCAGCCCCTTTTTGCGCAATGTGTTCTCCACAGCTTCAACACTTTCCTTAAGTCTGCTGTCCGTTTCTCCCGTATTTCCATTTGCGATTCATATGGTTACATCGTATACATATATCGCATAGCATATGCTTTCCTGTACACACAGCATAAAAAGATTTACAACATGGATACACAAATAATACAGTGGAATGTCCGAGGTCTGCTTAGAAACCTCGATGATATCCAGGAACTCCTACACGAACATAATGCAAAGGTGCTGTGTGTCCAGGAAACGCACCTGAGACCAAAACATACAAATTTTCTCCGTCAATATATTACATTTCGTAAGGACCGCGAAGATGCCACCGCATCATCAGGCGGTGTCGCTGTAATCGTTCATAAAAGCATAGCATGTCAGCATTTACATGTGCAAACCGAACTCGAAGCTGTGGCAATTCGAGCTGTTCTCCTTAAAGGGGTCCTGAACCACCGCTCGGGATTCATTTTGAAAACGGCTGGGCGCGTATTGAATGCCTCTCAGAAATTCACAGCCGAAAGAATTTTTCAAAACGGTTTGTTAGGAGCGAAGATATTGCGACCGAAAAACTTCCCTTTCCAGTCCTGTCTCAACTCTGCGGAATAGAGGGTACAGAGCTCCTTAGGGCGGTGTCGAAGGAGGTGCCCCGCCCACCGCGTTACGTCACCAGACTTCAGCGACGTATCAGAGTATCTGACGAAAAGCGCGGGACTACCGGGGGCTGTTTCTTCGCAGCGCGCTTGTGGCCGCCTGCTCGCTTCGCGCCTGGGCTCGGTCGCGTGCTCTCGCGATCACCATATTCTTTTTTTTTCGATCCTCCGAAGCTTTGTTTTCGTTCGTAACTCACGTTTAGGCTCGCAGGTGTGAGCGTTTACTTTGTCAGTGCGCTGCTTGTCGTCGATATTGTGCATAACGCGGCGTCAGGACAAACAGCGCATCTATCAACTCTGCTCCACCTTGTCCTGTATAACCCCTAGTTAATTGTTGATTAGTGATTGTAGACGGGATAATCATGCTGTCGGGCTCGAACGTGACTACTATGACTCGAAAGGACGACCTTCACAACTCGGACCCTTGCCGACAGGTTAATGTGGAATAAGGTGCGTTGACACGCGGTAAGATGGATGGATTAATTTAATGCGTAAATACACTACTTCAATTTTAACAGTGAAGCTGTTTAAGCTATTGGTGAAACTGGGAAATCTGCCGAAAACTCCGCTAAGCTATGTAATGCTAGCATAACACTACCACGCAGTAGTAAAGACGAAGCTCCCTAGGACTAGTTAGGTAAGGACCGTAAGGCTGTTTCATTCAATGGAGCCTAATTAAGATTCCTAGGACTAGTTAGGTAAGACTAAGTATAATTCAAAGGAGCCTAATTAGGAGTAATTAATTGAAGCCTAGTTCAGACAGGACTAATCCAACTAAGCCAAACCAAGCCAAACTGAACTTATTCAACCTGAATAGACCTTTTTCAAGCACCGCAGCGCCACCCGTGGGCGCGCAAGTGCTTCTGGGAAATGTGTGTACATCCAGCCGCCCAGCAGAGCGATGCCCAGCATTTCCAAGCGCGTCTTTCGCTCCGAGTGAGTGACATGAGAGCGAGGCTAAACGCATTTTTTGTGTGTTTTCTTTTGTCAGCAGACGCACAGCTGCACGGGCCGCTCTTCCTTCGCCCTCTGTAAACTGACAACCCATTTTCTCTCACGGTTTCCTCGCATGCTCAATATTTTCATCCCCATTGTTGCACTGCGCTAGCGGTAGATATTTCTCCGCAAGTTGTCACGATCTCCTCCTGAGTTTTGTCTTGGCGACACTTGGTGAACTAGCTTGCATATTGTACGTTTACCCGATTTGGTATCGCCAACTACCCCCATGTTTGATTTTACCGTCTGCCATATTACAGGCCTCGTCCCATTGCTGCTTTGCGAGCGTTTTTCAATGTCCATCAATTTGTGTGTTCAGCTGCGCCATCTTTCTCTGGGGTCTTTGGTTAAGCCTTTGTGTTGTCCATCTTTGTAGGATGGATTGCTTAGCTTCAATCAGATGCGCTAGTCTACTATCCATGCTTTCTGTTTTCTCATCGGTCTTGATTTCTTTTCGAGCCTCCCTGAGGTCCGGTCCGAGTAGGGTAACCCGGGTGTGGTAGTTCTTGTTGGGCTCACATAGACACCAGAAAAGCATTTATCGACAGCTCGAGACAGCACATACACACACTTTCAATGGCCAAACAATACAACACAAACAACGCAGTCTGGCCCCAACGCTCTCGCGAGTAATCGGCACGTCCCGTCCATGTGAAGTCGGGGGTCCGTCGGCACTCGGCACCACTCACAGTACCGCAGTTCCTGGAGGCGGCGCACGCTGACAGCGGGAGGGCACGAGCAGACCCTTAGCTGCTCGCTCACAGGAGCGCGTCGGGATGCGTTGCGCCCGACGTAGCACCAAGGCCACGCCCTCAGCAAACAATGGTTCCAGACGGCAATATACGCGTCACCGTGGTCACACCCCAAGCAGGTGTTTGTGCCGGACCCGAACCCACCCAGTACCATGGCCACGAGTCGGTAGCCGGTAGGTCTTGGCCACACCACTGTTCCAGCTGTTCGCCCTGGCCCGCTCGCACGTCCACCACGGAACAGCCAACAAGGCCAGGTCCAGAAAGCCCGTTCACCACAGGGGAACGCCCACAGCTCGCCCCGGCTGGTCTGATGGCACCAGCTGGTTCGTCTGCTCTCCCGGGTCGAACGTGCCGACACAGCTCGATCAGCCGTTGCCGTTTCGAAGGCCACGCGCCTCACGTTCGGTCGCAAGGAACGATAACGCGCCTTCGCCCTTGAGAGACAGCGCTAACTCAGGCAGCGTCTGCTAGCGAGTTTCTTGATTGAAAAAATCCACAGCATATCCACGGAGTGAATGATGATGAGTGGGCAAAGCTCCGGAGGTTCATCGTAGATCGTGCCGAGTTCCGGATTAATTTAGTTAACGCGCACGCTACGAATCCCTATGGTTCAACTACGCACAACTACGCCCACCGGCACTTCATTGCAAGTAAAGACCCATTGCCTATATATATGGCAGACGTGTTTGTGCTACCCGGACGATGTAATAATCTTCTCGCCGTCTTTCGAAACACACCTGGAGCGCCTCTCGACGATCTTGGAAATTTTTCGGCGAGCTGGCCTCCAGTTGAACTCCTCGAAATGTCTCTTTGCTCTTCGTGAAATTACCGTGCTGGGCCACCTTGTTGACGCTTCCGGAGTTCGACCAGACCCAGCGAAAGTACACGCTGTCACGAGCTTACCTGTTCCACGCTCTGTCCATGATGTTCGAAGCTTCGTGGACCTGTGCTCCTACTTCCGTCGTTTCATCAAAAACTTTGCGGCACTTGCTCGTCCCCTCACTGACCTTCTGAAGCACGACGTCCCGTTTTCTTGGGGTCCTCTACAAGCCGACGCCTTCTCTCGGCTAATTGCAGCACTAACCACTCCACCTATCCTTGCACACTTTGACCCAGATGCACCCACAGAATTGCGCACGGATGCTAGTGGGTACGGCATCGGTGCAGTTTTGGCACAGAAGCAACAAGGCGTTGAACGTCTTTCTCGTAACAATATATATATATATATATATATATATATATATAGGCGGGCATAATGGCGAGGAGTGGCCGTTGGCGTGATGTAAAGTTAAGTAGATCCTCCTCCGAACAGTACAAACGGAAGATTTATTTGATGCAACGTTTCGACCGGAGTCCGGTCTTCTTCAGGCATACAATGCATGGGTGGTTGGTGCTATTTATACATTGTGTATGAAGGAGCGAGGCAGTGCTGGAAGGGAAGGAAGGAGGAAAGACGGCAGTGAGGAGATGAGATGAATGCAGCATCCGCATGGCACTGTGGAGGAGTAGTCTTTTCAAATCATCCTGTCCGGCGTATGAATTATGAGCGGCGCTCTTTGGCGTAAACGATGCTGACGACAAGAGGGGGAGAGGGATGGCAAAGTAAAGAGCGGTTTTTGCGGCGGGAGAGTCCGTTCCACGAGGTACGCGCGCTCTAATAGTGCACGTCGCACCCCCCGCGGCCTCTCCCCTTGTGCCTTCTTGTGTCGTGTCGGCGCCCTTCAGGTATTGGCGCCATCTTGAACCAGACACCTGTAGCGCGCCGACCACTCAGGGCCCCTCGTTAATATATATATATATATATATATATATATATATATATATATATATATATATATATATATATATATATATATATATATATATATATGGGTGGCCGGGGAACGGTTCTCCAGCGTGAGCAGCCGGTATTTTTCAGTCAAGAAACTCGCTAGAAGACGCTGCCTGCGCCAGCGTTGTCTCTCGCGTGTGAGGGCGCGTTCTCCTTCTTTGCGAGCTGGTAGAGCGTTAATCGAAGAAAGAGCGTTTCCATAGTCAACGCGCGCCTTTCGCTCTCCCTCTCTCTGTCTATCTCTCTCTCTCTCTCACACAAGACAGCAGATGGAAGAGTGAGAGAGCTCGCGCGCCGGGAGGCACGCGCCGAGGGCGAGCGCGAGCCTCCCGGCGGCGGGAGGTGGCTACATACATGCTACTACTACTACTACTACTACTACTACTACTACTACTACTACTACTACTACTACAGAGGAGGGAACGCGACCCACACCCTAAGGAGCTTCGCCCCTAAAAAAGCGACTGCTCGCGCGGCACAGCCATTAACCGGCCACCTCATTTTTTATATAGGCACTGGATCTTGACCTGCAATGCAGTGCCGGTGGGAGATTCGCAGCGGGCGCGTTAACTATATGAATCCGGAACTCGGCACGATCTACGACGTGGGAGCGGAGGAATCTCATAAAGACCAGTAGCATAAATGACAAGGCGTGTGTTGATATGCACTCGCGTGTGTCACTCATTAACGTGCGTGAGTGGGCAATGTCACGGGTGATTTACGGTAACACAGAACGATCCGCAGCTTCGCCCACTCCTCATGATCACTTCGTGGAGATACGTGGATTTTTTGTCTACAAGAGTTGCTAGGCCCTTCCTTTACATACTGATTTGTAGCCGGTAAGCTTTACATCGTTTATTAAGGTTTCCTGCAGCATAATCACTTTTGGTTTGTCCCTAATTGGTCTACTTATTTGGCGCAGTGGTTCCTTTTTGTTGAGGAGGCCGCGAAAGTTCCGTTGCCACACACTAAAGCTATGGTCGCTATCCATGATTATTGGCAGGACTCATTTTGCTATTACCCGCGATCGTTCTCTTTGGAGCGCGCCCCGACGTTCCAGGAGGCGACTTTGCGCTCTCCGAGTCTGAAGGCAAGAATTAGTCGCCGTCACATCTTGTTTCGAGTTTCTTGAATCTTCATCCGTTATCCTCCATTTCCAAAGTTTGTCTACATTAAGGTTAGTGTTTTTAGTCGTCTCTCTAATTGCCTTATTTACCTCCTTCAGGTCGCTGAGGACCGAGAAAACCGAGTCAGCTTCGGAACTAACTGCTCTTTTTTTTCGGGGCGGGGAGGCTTATGCGGGATTGCGCAAAGCACGGCAGACTGCACCGCCTCGGAGGCCTCACAGTTGTGCTCCATTAAAACAACAGACGCAGTCGTCTGTTCCTGCTTTCGGACTTATCTGACAGCTCGGCTACTGTTGCGGTTTCTTTTACCATTTATGAAGTATCGCTGTATTCTGTGAATAAAAAATAATCGCTCATCGGATGCCCCGTCGACTTTTACCCTTTCCTCTAGAAGTTGTGCGTAATCGATAGGTGTGGTCATTGCTTCGGTCACCTGGAGCAACTTATCCGTAGTGTGCAAAGCATGCCCTGATGAATCGGCTCGGATCTCTCGCTGCTGTTCTCAGGCGATTTTTACCCCCCTCCTCTAGAAAATGTGCGTAATCGTTCGGTGCGATAATTGCATCGGTCTCCTCGAATAGGTTATTTGGGAGTTCGCAAAGCACGGCAGACTGCGCCGCCTCGGAGCCCTCACAGGTGGTCTCTGTTATGACAACCCATGTGGTCGCCTGTTGCTACTCGTGTGTCTTACCTGACAGCTCAGCTTCTGCTTCGGTCTCTGTTACGATTTAGCGCTCATTAGAGACCCCGTCGATTTTTACCCTTTCCTCTAGATGTTGTCCGTAATCGTTAGGTGTGCTGAGCACCTCGATCCTTGGAGCAGCAGGTTACCGTTGATCGCGCAAGGTACGGCCGACTTAACCGCCTCAGAGCCCTCACTTTTCTCCGTTATCACCACGAATGCAGTCGCGTGAAGATCCTCGCGTGTATCATTTGAGAGCTCAGCGACTGCTTCGGTCTCTTTAACCATCGACCGCTCATAGGACACCCCGTCAATTTTTACCTTTTCCTAAAGAAGTTGTGCATAATCGTTGAACGTGATCAGTCATCGGCCCCTCGAGAAGCTTCTCGATGAGTGCGCAAAGCCCGGCGGACTGAACGGCCTCGAATACCTTGCTGATGTTTTCCGTTATAACCCCGCACGCGGTCGGTAGTTGCTGCTCGCGTGTCTCGTCTAACAGCTCCCTGCTTCAGTGTCTATAACCATGGACCGCTCATCGACAGCCCGTCCACTTTTACTCTTTCCTCTAGAAGATGTGCATAATGGTTAGGTATCATTATTGCTTTGGACCCCTCGAGTAACTTATCCGTGAGTGCGCAAAGCACGGCCGAGTGAACCGCCTCAGAGCACTCGCTGTTCTCAGTTTTCACCATGCACGCAGTCGCCTGTTGCTCCTCGCTTGTCTTATCTGACAGCTCAGCTACTGCTTAAGTCTTTTTAACCGTGGGCAGCTCCTAGGGCACCCCGTCTTTATTTACCCTTTCCTCCAGAAGTTGTGCATAACCGTTGTGTGTGATCAGCGCACAGTCTTCTCGAGGAGCTTCTCCGTGAGTGCACAAAGTACGGCCGACTGAACTGCCTCAGCATGCTCGCTGTTGTTCTCCGTTATCGGTACGCATGCAGTCTTCTGTTGTCCTCGCGTGTTTCTTCTGACAGCTGAGCTACTCCTTCGGTATCTTTAACCACGGACAGCTCGTAGGACACCCCGTCAATTTTTACCGCTTCCTCCAGAAGTTATGCCTAACCATTACGTGTCACCAGTGCGTAGGTCCCATGGAGAAGCTACTCCGTGAGTGCGCTAAGCACGGCCGACTGAACCGCCTCGCAGCCGTGCTGCTCAGTGTTACCACCCCGCACGCAGTCGCCTTTTGCTCAGTGCGTGTCTTATCTGTCAGCTGAGGTATTGCTTCGGTCTATGTAACCAGTGGGCCGCGCGTCGGACACCCCATCGTTTTTGCCCTTTCCTCTAAGAAAGGGCCCCCACGAGTGGCTTATCTGTGATTGCTCTAAGCACGGCTGAGTGAGCCGCCTCGGTGCAATCGCTGTTGTTTGCCGTTATCACCACGCACGCAGTCGTCTGTTGCTGCTGCGGTTTCTTTAACCATGTACTGCTGATCAGACACCCTGTCGATTTTTACCCTTCCCTCTTGAAGTAGTGCGCAAGTGTTAGGTGTGATCAGTGCACCGGTCCCCTTGAGAAGGTTATCCTTTGGAGCGCAAAGCACAGCCTACAGCACCGCCTCGGAGCCATGGCTGTTCTCGATTACCACCACGCGCGCAGTGGCCTGTTTGTCCTTGCGTGTCTCATCTGACAGCTCAGCAATTGCTTCCGTCTTTTAACCGTGGACCGCTCATCGCACACCCTGTAAATATTAATCATTTCCTCTAGAAGGTGCCTGTAATCATTAGGTGTGATGAGTGTGTCGGTCTCCTCGAGTAGCTTATCCTTGAGTGCGCATGGCACGGCTGACTGAAATGTCTCCGAGCCGTCGATGTTGCTCTCCTTATTACAATGCACGTATACATCCGTTGCGCTTCGTGTGTCTGATCCTGACTCAGCTACTGCTTCGGTCTATTTAACCATGGACCGCTCATAGGACACACCTTCAATTTTTACCCTTTCCGCTAGAAGTTGTGCGCAATCGTTAGGCGTGATCAGTGGATTGGTCTCTTCGAGTAGCTTATCCGTGAGTGCACAAGGCCCGGCCGACTGCTCCTGAACCACCTCGTGCGCCACGTAGCGGCTTCGTTCTCTACCTATCAGTAGCAAGTAAGCTAACTCTGCCCTTACCTGTTGCCCCGACGCTCCCGTCAGCTTTATCCGCGAAACCATACCATCTCATTTCCGTAGTAGCGCCTTTCTAAAAACGTTTACTTGGGCTCCCAGTCTACTAGTGTATGGAATGAATTGACCTGAGCTTTACGGATTACCGTTTCTAGTACAGGTTCCTTCTGCTTATATTGTCCCAACCCATCTGTCATTGCCACGCCTGACTCTACTGCGGACGCTGCCACTTTCGCGACCATTGGTGTGTTTTCTTGATGCGCTGCTGACCTAGTGCATTGCCTTACAACTGAGCCCTCACTGGGGCAGTCCCTCGTAAAAGTGATCAGTTCGTTTGCATTCAAGACATCTTTATTTTTCCACCCAGCGTCCGCGTAGGCATCTCCGGATGTTTTAGATTTCTTTTGCCCTTCCTCAGCACTCGCCCTCTTTTGGACAGGCCTGCATTTTTTCGCTCTCCTCAAAGCTCTCCGCCAGCTTAACCATGGCGTCGGGCGACAAAAGCGCCTCCGGTTCATTAAGAAAGACCTGTGCTTTCGCCTCGGGGCTGAAGCATTCTTTCAACAGATCCGTGACAACTAGGTGCTTGAGTTCCTCGAACGTGCGTACCTTCTAGCTCTCGGCATAACAGCCAAATAATTTTCAAGTCGCAACGGCAAACTGATTCCAGGACTCCTGTTCTGCCTTTCGCAAGCTCATATATTCCTCCTGCTTACTTCTTATAATTGCAGGGCGTTTGTTACGTACTGTTCTTTTGTTGTGATTTATGTGTTCGCTCAATGTATGTCAGCGTGAAGGATTTTAACATTGCTATCTGGTGAGTTTACTATCGAATAGTGCAACATAGCACTAGTTTCATTTTTTTCTCCGTGGGAAATTAGGAATAAGCTTTAGATGGCTGTGCAGTTTTAGAGGACGTCCTACTTCATGTAAGGCTAAAGTAATGTGTTAGTGTATAGAATAAATAAAAATAAATAAGCAAACAGCCTTCCATGCATAATTTCACGGGGCGCCATCCAAAATAGATGCGCACCACACAGGAACAGTTGTGGGGATACTGTTAGTCAGCAAATGAGGGTGTCCAGTGAAGTGAATGGTGCTCGGTACGATGGATGGAATTTTAGTTTTCCTGTGCAGGTGAAACTTATGGTCGCGTAGCAATGCAGCTATCGTTTTTATTAGAAACAAACTGGGCGTCTCCGCGCACTACACACGCGCGCCCACACATGTAAGCATGTTCAGCACATGTTCACGTGAGCACGTTTAGGAGAAGCGTTCTTTTTTGAGGGCGTAGGGTTCTTGGCGTTCAAAGGACAGCGCGTCATACTAAATTTAATTAAAGCACTTTGAAAAGAATTGACGCATGTAGTTACCGACAAGTATGGACAACCATTGTCGTATCAGCATTCTCAAAACCGATGCGGTAAGCGTCGATGTTAGAGCACCCTTTGACAGTGTTTTTAATTCGGAAGAAGCCCTGGCGGCGGGATATGAAAGGTGGAAAAGGAATTAGCTGTTGTATGCTGCTCCTCCTCCGTTGCTACACTCGCTGGCGGACAGCCGGGCAACTATTTGTGCAGCGGCTATAGCAAGCGGCCGCCGCGGAGGAACAGTGGGATACCCTAATGTAATGCGGCCACAGTGAAGAAAGCGAAGCGTCACCCTCCTCTAAGTATCGAAAGCACAGATATAAACGGAATGGGCGTTTTGTGGGTGATTTTGTGTTGAGCGACCGATACCGGCGGCAGGGAAACGGAAACATGAGGGTAGTCTTGTTCTACCTCGGCCTATCCCCCTTGCATGTTCTGCGTTCGTGTGATCGCCGTTGAGTGGAACGCTTATGGAAGAAATATCGTTCACTTTGCCGTTCCTTCGTAAGTGTAACGCGCTACCGTTACGGTTCTGCGTTATGGTGAAGCTTTATAGTGGAAGCCAACGAGTTCGTTGGCTTGGGGTAAACAACCGGGCGGTCCACAGACGAGGGGAGTAGCCTCTTGGCGATAGTCCTGGCCCGCTGGACAGCCCATAGTTGTCCTGTCAGTTCTGAGCTGGTCAAGATAGTTCGCCAGCATCCTTCAAGGAGATCTTGCCTGATATCTTCTTTTTACAAGTGCAGATTACTTGCACAACCCCGTAGAATGTGCATCATGTCAGCGCGGGCGTACCCACACCAAGGACAGGCTGGCGATGGATGGAAAAGCGGGTTTAGGCAATGCAGGTGTGCATGATTCATAAAAGTGTGTGTTTTCAAGCGTGTTAGGTCCATGGCTTGAGATCTATCAAGTTGCTTGTGTGGATGTGGGTAGGTTTGCGTCTACCTTCATAAGTGGCTAAGGATCTCATAATATGTCACCATAATGTTCTTGTGCTGTATTGCAATTGGCATGTTACTCGGACCACCCGTTATGGGGTCATCCCGGAAAACCCCATACGTATCAGCGGCCTAGAAAATTTCATGGTGGGTTAGACGTCTCGCGACACGGTGGGCCCGCTCATTAAGATTGTCCGGGATTTCAGGCTTCTGCCCATTGAGTTCATCCATGTGCGCGGGGAACCACTTCAGGTTCTTGGCTGATATGGTGATGTCCTGAAAGTCTTTCGACTTGGTATTCAGTGCACGTGTCCCTCTCAGGAGCCAGCCTTTGATGTAGTTGTGGATCACTGTCTTGGCGTCACTGATGACAAGTGAATCTGTTTCACCTATGTCTAGGGCGATTGCCATTTCTTCCGCCGCTTACGAAGGTTTTACTCTTGTGGATCCTGTTACACGCATGTTTGCGGGTATCCAGCGCCACCATGGAGAAGGCAGGTAGGATGCTGCATTCTTGCCGCGAAGTATTTTTAGGCTACCTGGCTGCATCGACATAAAAAAGACCCGGTCTCGCGTACCGTGGCTCCTTAGAATGGCCTCAACGCAGCATCTCCGTCCGCCGTCGTGCACAGGGGCATGTTCTCTGGTATGTTCTCTGTCATTACGCCGTTTATAACGGTGGGAGTAACGCGTCGTTCAGCACCGGTATTCCGTGGTAATTCATGCTTATTCTTAGCATAATCGCTCGGCCGGCATAGGTACCAGAATCAACATAGATGGTGTGGTTGATACCCTTCCTCTTGTCTAATTTTTCTGATAGCCCGACCATTATTACATTCAACAAAGATTGGGATATTACGGACACATCGGGTGTACCGGCGCCTACCGTGCTGACGCTTCTGCTCTTGTGTGATCAACCTTGAGTAGCTCCACCCGATTAGTGAGAAAGCTGCAGACCTTCCGATAAACACGTGTCTCTAGTCCGAGTCGTTGATTTTTCCGAGTATGGCTGTGTGCTTGACTGTATGAAAGGCACTCTTGAGATCCAAACCCAGAATAGACCCGAGTCCTACACCCGTGGCATCAAGAACTTTCTCTTTAAGCTGGATCATTGCGTCTGGTGTAGACAGTCCTATTCGGGAGCCGATGGTATGGCCGTTGTATATGCTATGGAGCTGCAAGAAGTCGTTGAGTCTGTTTAAGCAAGCGTACCCATAACCTTACCAACACAGGAAGTAAGGGATATGCGGTGCATGTTCTTCACATCAAGAACTTTGCCTGGTTTCGCTATGAGAACGACATCCGACAACTTCCACTTGTTTGATACTTCTTTCTTGAAGCATGTAATGATGTTCTCAGTGAGGTGTTCAGTGACTTGATCATCTAGGTTACTTAGGATCTTGTTTGTTATCCTATCCGGTCCAGAAGCTGATTTCATTTTAAGAGTCTGGAAGACTACCCTGATCGTTTTGGGCGGAGAAGTGTGCTTCCAGGATCTCATTCGGGATCTGGCGTATCCCCGGATGTTCTTCCAGTAGTGGTCTTGTGAGGTGCACTCGTATAATCTCGTCCCTAAACTGCTTGCATGTCGTCCCTATGTGTGTGTTTTAACTTGGTTGTGTCCCGTTCTGATTGCCATTCTGATGCTAGTAGGGTCTAACAGATGTTTGAGGAGCTTCCACAATCTTCCCGTGTTAATATTGCCATGCCATAGTGTTACATCCCTCCTATATACGGTTGCATTGTGTTTCTATTTCTTTGTTAAGCTACGTGATTTGCCACCTTTGCCCACCAGTTGCTGCATCGATTTCTTGGCCTGGATCAGGTGTGCCAGCCGGCTGTCAACACACGTGGTTTCACAGGGTTCTTTGTCAGCCGAACCTTTTCCTGAATCGCTGGCATGCATGTAAATCGATTCGATGTCCGTTGTGGCTTTTAGGGGCGAAGCTCCTTAAGGCGTGGGTCGTGCGTCCCCGATGTATGTAGTAGTAGTAGTAGTAGGTAGCCACCGGCGTGCCTGCCGGGAGGCACGCACGCGCCGAGGGCGAGCGCGTGGCTCCCGGCACGCGCTCGCCCGCGAGAGACAACGTTGGCGCAGGCAGCGTTTCCTAGCGAGTATCTTGATTGAGAAATACCGACTGCTCGCGTTGGAGAAGCGTTCACCGGCAACCCATATATATATATATATATATATATATATATATATATATATATATATATATATATATATATATATATATATATATATAGGACTGTATATGCAAAAATAGCTTGGGTTGCCGCTAGTTTATAACAGAATTGACGATGCGCCTCTTAGAGAACGACGGTTTATTAAGTCAACGTTTCGGTCGGAGCCCGACCTTTTTCAAGACATGAAAAAGGTCGGGCTCCGACCGAAACGTTGACTTAATAAACCGTCGTTCTCTAAGAGGCGCATCGTCAATTCTGTTATATATATATATATATATATATATATATATATATATATATATATATAGGCACTGCATCTTGACTTGCAATGAAGTGCCGGTGGGAGATTTCACTTGTGCATTGTGCATAGTTGAACCGTGAGGATTCGTAGCATGCGCGAGATGTTATAAAACTAGATGGCGGTACTTGTAGTTGATGATGAAAGATGCGAGATGTTAGAATAGTTTGATGACATTTACTCAAGTGTTTCACTTTTAATTGTGGGGCGAATTGCACGGAAGAGTTTCACGGTTTACCGATGATTCCTTCCGGAGCTTCGCCCCACTCATCATCATTCACCCCGTGAATATGCTGTGATTTTTTTCAATCTCTGCAAGGATGTTTTATTCCATTCCCGAGTGTCCTTAATGTGTTCCTGTTGCATTTGATCCCTCTTCTTTCGAAATTTATCCCAGTTGATAATTTTGAGGATGTGTTGCTTTCCTTGCACATCCGGGGTGTTACCGACAGTTATAGTAACGATCCTATGGTTGCTGCCTAAATCTTCAAAGGTATTTTCGCATCGGACGTCCCTGGCACTTGCAATTATTGAAAGGTATGATGTCGTGTTCCTACGAACCCTGGCTTCTATTCGAGTATGTACGTCTGTGGGACAGTGAAATAGATAATAAACTACACACTATCAAGCCTCATCTCGCTCATTGGCCGCCAGAATCTAAGACACGCCGCACACAAGTTACTCTCTGTAGACTCAGGATAGGACACACGTACAGTACACACACATACATATTGTCCGGTAGTGATCCGCCTGTATGCAATTGTGGTGAGCCGCTCAGCGTACTTCATGTCCTCCTGCAATGCCGCGAACTAGAACTCCAGAGGAAAAAACATTTTGCAATACTGCCACGACAGCACCTCCCACTGCACCCTTCTATGTTCTTGGGCAATGAACCTATTTTTAAATACCAATCTCTACTTGCCTTCTTTAAGGATGTATATAATTTCCGAGTCATTTACCCAGGTGACCTGTAGCACGGCCTCTAAACAGAGGCCGCTGCTGCGGCATTTTCTTAGAGAAAGCACGCGCTTCCTAGCCTTTCCTTTGTCCAAGGCTTCCGGTAGGTGTCGTGCTACTTTCATGTTTTAGATATTTTAGTACCATGACCTTTTCTCTTTCATTCCGGACCCATAGATCACTCCACACGCCATTGCCATAATTTCAGCCTATCTTGTTTTTTTACGCTCCTTTACAGCGATAGTCTTTAGGCCTCCTTACAGCCACGTACCACCAGTCATTGTAACGCACCAATCACGGCAGACATACTGTTACTGTCCTGGCGCTCTTTGGCCACACTTGGCCCTTGCGCCACAAAACACCAAATATCATCATCATCATCATTCGAGTATGCGACACCGGTTCATCAACGGCGTGAGATTGAGATCGTCGATAGGGTTAACCAGGTTTGGACGTCTCGCTGTCCCGTATCCACATCCCCACTGGACGCGCGACGCGTTGAAGTCTCCCCCAATCAACAGGGATTGCGCTCCCGCAGCCCTTGTAGTCACCGAACAGACCGTCGAGGCTATGTTTCAGTACTTCCCTCGATGGAGGACTCTATACATTGAGTACGTAGCAGTGCCTACCTGCACAACTATTTGGCAGAACTTTAATGATGTTATGGTCGGTGTTGTCCGCATTCTCGGGTGTGTCTTTTGCAAAGGCTAGACGCCTTCTAATTAGCGCAACAACCGTTGTCCCTCACCCACTTCTGGATGCGTATGGGTTACACGTAGTTTAACCCGATGATTTGACATGGTCATTGGGTTCTTCGGAAATGATAATGTCCGGCGTTTTAGCTTTCGAACGTGATATGATGCATTGCATCATTGTGGCCTTTTTGATTTTTATCCCTCAGCAATTACACTGCCGAATAACAATCCTACCGTTGATATCACCCGCCACTGGTATGAAAATGATTTAGCTGGAGGTGTCGGGCCTTGCGCGATGATTATTTCAGCTCTGGCGATGTTAATGTTGCTGGTGTCAGCATTGTTCATTACAGTAGACACGTTGCTCGCGGGGGCTGGCCCTGTGTACCACGTAAGTTTCTTCTCGATCTCCTCTATGGCTTTATTGAATGCCACTGTCTGCGCCTTTCTCTGTATCCGGGTCGGTATAGCGCGTCATGAGCATTTCGAGCATTCGTTCGGTTTTGTCGGTGAGTTTGTTTATCATGTCCTCCGGTATATCACTTTTCTTAACGCTAGAGTTGGGTCCTTTAACTTCCTGCGCAGGACTGCTGAGCTTTTCCCTTTGTTTCTGTACTTTCCGTTTGGATCCCGTCTGTGGTACCAATTCCTTAGCATTTCTATTTCTTCATCTTTTACATATGTAGGCTCAGGGGTAACCCTGCCGGCGAGCATCGGACCGCCAATTTGTCTTCATATCCTGAGGAACTCTACTGTCCGCTGAAGTCCCCCTATTTTCTTAGCGGATCTCTCATTATGTTTTCTAGGCCTTTTCAGTTCTACATCAACAGCTTCGTTCTCCGCGTTGACTTTGCAATCGGCTCCTCAAAGAGCGTGTACCTAGTTGTGTTCTTAGAAATGTTGCCAGGTCTCGCGTTATCGTCGCCGGCTCCTATACCTGGCCAGCTCACCTTGTTCGATGTCTGCTGTTCACTCTAGGAGGAGGTTGGTGCTTTTTAGGGGCGAAGCTCCTTAGGGTGTGGGTCGTTCCCTCCTCTGTAGTAGTATGTATGTAGCCAGCTCTAGTTTAATGAAGTGCTCACTAGATGGCGTGATGGCGCCGCGGTGCTCGCTTCATTCAGATGTATGGGAACGCGTAGCATGGGAGTCCGTCCGTCCGTCCGTCCGTCCGTCCATCTGTCCGTCTGTCTCTCTCTCTCTCTGTCTGTCCGTCCGTCCGTCCGTCTGTCGGTCTGTCTGTCTGTCCGTTATCTTCGCAAGCTTCGCGGCGGTATTCTCGTCCGGTGCGGAGACCGATTGTTTTAGGTCTAGTCGGGGCATATCGTGACGAGTTAATGTTCGCATATGTTGGCCTCTCCTCGTATTAATACCTCCTGTCGGCCTCTCCTAGTATATGCGGCACTATAATCTTTTAGACTAGAGCCGCATATTGCACGGATATTTAATCCGCTTCGTGGTCTCATGATTACATTCGTATCGTCTTTGGGCAGTCTTGGCATCTTCCTAGCACGGAATATTTTTTCAACGATCCTCCTTCATTTCTTCACATGTTATTTAGCCCGCCGGTTCTCTCTCGGAGACTCGCTTCCTGTTCGGTCTTCTCGGTTCCTCTTCTTACGGGTAACTTCGATACACCATTCGGTATCACTGTCGGTTGTAGGTGAGGATTGACTGTGCTCCTCCCCTGCACCGTCCTCTTGAGGTGCCTCTCACGGCGTCAAGTCTTCGTCCATTTCACACCGCGTTGACTATTGAGCTTGCAACAGCTCCACTTTAGGTGTCGCGCCTGCTACGATACGCTGGGCCTAACAGCCGTTTTGCCCAGCGGCACCCACACTGGGCTGGCGAAGTTCTCGCGCTGCAAAAGATAAAATTTTCTAGCTCACGCAAAAATGCTGATATCCCTGGCATCGCGCTGTCTTGCTCTTTTTGCTGACGTGCAGCGTTCAAGTGCAGAGGTTGAAGACCCCCTGAAACATTCACAAAACGACATAGACAACGCGAAGTGCGTCCACTTGCTTGGAGATTGCAGCGTCGTTATGGTTCTACAAATTCATAAAAGAACGAAGGCGTTCCACCGTTCCTCCAAAAAAAAAAATTACAGCATATCCACGGAGTGAATGATGGTGAGTGGGCGAAGCTCGGGAGGTTCATCGTATATCGTGCCGAGTTCTGGATTAATTCAGTTAACGCGCACACTACGAATCCTCATGGTTCAACTATGCACAAGTGAAATCTCCCACCGGCATTTCATTACAAGTCAAGATCCAGTGCCTATAGATATACATATATATGGGTCGCCGGTGAACGCTTCTCCAACGCGAGCAGTCGGTATTTCTCAATCAAGAAACTCGCTAGGAGACGCTGCCTGCGCCAACGTTGTCTCTCGCGGGTGAAGGCGCGTTCTCCTTCTTTGCGAGCTGGTACAGCGTTCCTCTAAGAAAGAGCGTTTCCATAGCCAACGCGCGCCTTTCGCTCTCTCTATGTCTCTCTCTCTCTCTCTCTCTCTCACACACACAAGACAGCAGAGGCACCAAGGAGGTTCCATTAAACTTCCGGAGTGGAAGTCCCTGCAGCTGCCGAAGCCGGCGGCGGCCATGTTACTAGAGCAAAAAGTACGCGGGCGCGCCATAGACGGCAATGTATTAAGATAGGCGCTCGACTTGTTTTGCAATCTCACGATAAAACATTGAGACAGAAACGAACTTTATGCTTATGCCAATTACCAACGGGGTTTTCTAGTTGAGAAAAAAATTTTCCCGCGTCCGTACTCAGCTGCAGGCGTCGAGGAAAACAAAAGAACGCCGCTGGCTGAGAGGTTCTATGCAAATCGTACTTGCTGGCTTACTCTGTCTGTTAGTAGAAACTAGGTTTTTGTGATGTGATGATGCGATATAGCGCAAATATGCGGCACTGTGCGACTGCCAGCTGACGTGAAATGCATTCGTGCCGTTTATTTAAGCATGTATCCAACCGATTTTTCTGCATGTTGCCTTAACCGCGCACGCTCTTCCTTTTTTTCGTAATTCACGTACATTTTTCCAAATGGTTCCTTGCTCTTAGCGTTTGCGAAGTCTTCTCAGATCCGCGTCTGTCAAGACCCGTTGGGTGCGTTCGGAAAACTTTCTCATTTAGTTCTGACTGTAAACGTACATAGGAGATTTCTTACACGGGACACGCGTCGAAAAGCATGCACTTGATTGTTCGGTATCACTAGAGCAGAGGTGATCGAGTGGCTGTTTAAGCTTTCCATCCACCCCTCCGAACACCACAGCTTGTCTCTCGCGGGTGAAGGCGCGTTCTCCTTCTTTGCGAGCTGGTAGTGCGTTCATGATGATGATGATGATTGTGGTTTGGTTAGGAAAGGACGCTAATTTCTGCAGCCCATGTAGGGAGCACGGCTAAGCGTCCGTGGGGGTGGGGAAAGGGAGTGAAAGAGATAGAGAGGAGAGAAAGGCCGTAGTGGAGGGCTCCGGAAATTTAGACGACCTGGGGTTCTTTAACGTGCTGTAGCGAAACGTCGGGGCCGTTAATGTTAGACGCATCGGAAGGTCAGGAAGACGAAGAGGCGTGGGAGCCACTCCGCGCAGGCAAGCGATGAGGAGTCGACACAGTGAATTGGGAGAGCACTCATTGGGGGGTTTATTTAGCTAAGACATCTTGAAGTTGGAAAACACACAGGGAAAAAATTATACAACATAGAAAATGGTATCATACCCCGTCTGCCTGCCGGACTGCTCCCCGGTGGTGCCGAGCGTCATGGTCCCCGAGTCCGCTCTCAAAAAAAGGCCAGTGTCGCCGCTTAAATAGCACTTTTCAGCACCCACGGCGACACGAACGTCTCGGAACACCACTGCCTCCCACCAATAGGAAAACGGCTTACACGGGCCAGTCAGGCAGGTCGAAGGTAACGATGCTCTACGAGCTCTCGTGATCGCGTGCATCCGGCTTTGCTACAAAACTAATACAAACAACGCTTTCCGGAAACTGGCCGCGACGCACACACGTGGTCTTCGTTCTCTGTACCACGTCGTCAAGAAGACTCCCCGCGGTGCGCCGGCTCGTTTGCTGGAGCACCCTTCTACAAAAGCAGTCGAAAAAGAAAAAAGAACAAGAAAACATTCTACGCGACGCGGTCTTCGCGACACCTCCCCCCTACGAAAAAGAGTGACCCACTCGTTTTACTTGCAACCCAGGAAAAAAGTATGAAAAAAAAAACAATTTTACATACAACAATTATGTGAGGTACTCGTTTCAGAAAGGTTATACATCTAAAAGGTGGAAAACTTAGAACACCAAATGGAAAATCGCGAGACTGAAAAATCACTAGGGTTATACATCTGTCTAAAAGGTGGAAAGTTTAAAACAACAAATGGAAATCCGCGAGACACAAAAAATCACTATAGTTCACTCGCTGGCACTGTAATACAAGTCAGTATCAGTATCGTAAGCGGCGACATTTCGTTGTCCGTTGTTGCCGTTTGACAATGTCTTCCAGTCGCTGTAAAGTTCAGTTTCAGAGTCAGAGCTCTCGCGCTGCCGCACTGCATCACTGGTCCCTGACTCACGCACACCATGATGCAAACGAAGTTCTCGGTCCACTCGCGAACTACACTCACGCACATCACCATTGACGTCGCACTCGCGCACAACACTGGGGTGTAATTCACTCCCGGCACTGCGCTCGCGCACTTCACTTTGATGGAATTCGCGGTCATCACTGCACTCGCGCACATCACCACTTGGATCTCGCACCTCGTGATCGGCACCGGACTCATCGTCTGCGTCGTCGGCATCGTAGCTGCGCTTGTTCTTTTCTTGCTGGCGCCTTTCTCGTTCATTCACTAATTTTCGAGCCTGCCGCGGCCGGCGAGCCACTTTCATCGCATCCAGGGTGTAGTCGAATCCACGTTGTGCGCCCGACCCGACATCTACCGGTAGCATCTGCTGAAACGGTCGACCTACAGGTCGACCGTTTCAGCAGGATGAGAACATCTTCGGCCAGAAATATCGGTAACGCAGTTTCTCCCATGTACGCTTGACACCCAAGTGGCCTGCCGTACAGTCGTCATGGCAGTGCCTTAATATCTCAGACCTCAAGCACTTGGGGACAACGAGAGCCGCGCGATCTTTCTCAAAGCCTTTCGCCCTCCGATAAAGTACACCGTCGATTAACCGAAGACTCCGTGCCGTTCTTTTAGTATTCCTGACAACGGGCGCACTCGGGTCCTCGAGGTGCTGTACAATGGCTCTAATCCATGGGTCTGCCCTCTGCTTTTTTCCAACATCCGCCTGATCCAAAACCAGCAACGGTAAAAGGTTTTCTTCGCTTACTGGTGCAGGGTCGTGAGGAAGGCGGGAAAGCGTGTCGGCATTTCCATTCTTGAGATCAGGGCGGTGTCGCAACGTTATTGTACCATTGGCTCGTACGTGTGGGGACTGCGTGAAGCTGACTTTCCGACAATGTGCCGATGGGACGGCCGCGCTGGCCCCTTAGGCCCGGCCGTTCTCGTTTCCCCAAGGGTTATGCTGCCCGTCCTGATTGCCAAGAGAATCCGCATGATCATTTCTGTCGTCCCGGAACCGCTGCCAGCACTGTCGTGCTTCGTGGCCGATGCGGCTGCAAATCTGGCATCGGGGACGCCCGTCGTTCGCACGGGACGTTCTCGGTTTACAAGGCATTGGGGGCCAACGCATCTCGTCTTCAATGTTCCTTAGCCGGTCAGATAATAAGGCGATCGAGTCTGCAATCGCCCTCAAGTCCCTCTCGCGGTCGGCAGCCTGCCGCGGGCAACGCACTTCTGCTGCGGCGCAGGTGGCGACGCACGTAGGAGTGGGCTGTACTGCCGCGGCGGCGGATGCCATCCCTACCGGAGGCGCGATGTTTTGCATCCCCGACTGCAATCCGGTAGGATAGTGGGTGTCGATCGGACGTGACCCCGAAGCGCGGCTCATCAAAGCTGCGTGATTTATGCGCTGTAAAATTTGGAGGAATGCGGCGCAAGTTTCCGGGTTTGCGATGATCATTTTTTCCTGCACATCCGGACGCAGACCGCGCATAAGGTGCCGCAACCGGTCATCTTCTGACATAGACGGGTTGACCCTTGCACAAAGCTGCACGACGTCATAGTTGTACTGCTCTGGGCTTTCGGACGGCAGCTGAGTTCTGTTTTGCAGTCGTAAATGGGCGATCTCGACTGAGTGACGACTGGTAAATGACGTTTTCAATAACGTCGCCCATTGATCCCATGAATTAGGGGCACCCGTTAGAATCCGAGTAGTGTGCCACTTCTTTGCATCGCCGTCTAAAGCCAAATATAAAAATTTAACTTTCGTGGCTTGGTCCCAGTTGTTCAGCGACGCGACATGTTCGTAGCAAAGTAGCCACTCGGAAACAGATTCCTCTGGCGCGCCTCTAAAGACTGGCGGTCCGACGAAAGGTTTTGCTTGGGGGGTAGCCATAGTAGAGAGCGAGGAGGGGGTTTTCCTGATGTTTGTTGACTCGGGGCATAGCTTTAGAGCGGGCCCCGCAGGGGCGTCTGCGTGAGCAGGCGTTTGGTGTGTGGCGACACCACGGACCCGAGCCAATGGGGGGGTTTCGACCCCCTCCCACGTGTCGCCGTGCGTGGCTTAGCCGGGTCCGGGGAAAAGAGGATCCTGGGGGTTGAGCCGACGCCGGGTGATTGGACCTTTAAGGCCCCCCGGAAGAGGCAACACACCCCTTTGGCCCCGGCTTCACGTAGACGGCACCCCCGGATTGACCCGCCCGGGGGAAATCGGCAGTCGCCTTTTCCTTTCTCTCTCTTCTCGAATCTTCGTCTTTTCTCTTACTTTAAATCTTTACTGTCCTCTACTCTCTTCTATTGACTTCCGTGTTTCCTGGCGGCAAGGGTTAACCCTGTGTGGCTATCCTACCTTGGATACACCATATTCGGTTATAGTGGTGGCGTACAGCTGGCGTCTGCAGGGCCTGTGCTTACAGACTCTGCAGCGTCCCCTTGTAGGACTCCATGGTGGGTGGCTGGCGTCGCTGCCGAAAATTAAACATCCAATATGCCTAGTTCTTACCCTCCACTCCCTGATCGCCCTCAGAAAAGAGGGCGCACCGATGAAATTTTTCAGTTTTTTGGCCAACAAAGAGAATCTTTCCCCCGATACCATGTCATACACTCAGAAACTCCAGACAAACCAGTGCGAGCAATTTCACCTTTCCTAGTTTCCAAGTCTTTGTCTGAAATCTTTGGCCCAGGGTATAAAGCATCGAGGATGGCAAGTGGTGATCTCCTCTTGGAGCTTCGCGACAAGAAGCAATTTGAAAAACTGCCTAATATAGTGAAATTTGGAGACACCAAAGTAATAGTAACACCGCACCGAACTATGAATACCACCCGTGGCGTTGTATCAGATGATGATTTGTTAGGGCTCACTGAGGCTGAAATCCTGGAAGGTTTCAGCGAACAGAATGTCATCAACGTGAAACGAATTAAGATGAGGCGTGATGGAAAAGAAGTCCAGACTAAGCACCTGATACTTACTTTCAATTCAAGTGTACTGCCCGACGCCATCGAGGCTGGGTACATCAGGCTTCGAGTGAGGCCATATATACCAAACCCTCTCCGATGTTTCAAATGCCAGCGATTCGGCCACAGTTCACAGAAATGCCGAGGCCGCCTAACTTGCGCAAAATGCAGTGCTGAAGAACACACGTCTGATGCCTGTGAAAACCCTCTTCACTGTGCGAACTGTAATGGGGAGCATGCCGCATACTCACGGTCATGCCCATGCTGGAAAAAAGAAAAGGAAATTGTCACAATTAAAGTAAAACAAAATATTTCATTTAAGGAGGCACGAAGGCAGGTGTCCTACCTGCCAAAAACCAGCTTTGCCGAAGTGGCGCGTCAGGGGGCAGCGCCACGACGGCCTCCGGCGGCTGTCTGGCACACGCGTAGTGAGCCGGCGGTGACGCCATCCGCCCCCTCGGTGGTTGCAGCCAGTGCTGCTCCACCATCCAAGAAGGACCCACCAACCTCCGGGCTGGGGGGCGCGAAGGTCTCGTCTTCTGAGGCGAGGCCCTCAAAGCAAACGCAGCGCTCGCAAGAGCGCGTGTCCAGCGCCTCGCAAGAGGCAATGGACACAACACCAAGCGTGAGGGCGCAACCAGCGCCTAAGGATCGGCGCGACTCCGTCGACCGATCCAAAAAAGAAAAATCTCGTGTCACGGCCCCTGGAAAGGGTCCGTGAGCTAATTTTCCATCCTTGAGCACACAGCACAAAACACATCTAAAATGGACACACAGATCTTACCGTGGAATGTAAGAGGACTTCTCCATAATCTCGATGATATTAGAGAACTTCTTAATAAACATACTCCAAAGGTGCTGTGTGTTCAGGAAACACATCTCAAGTCCACACAAACAAACTTTCTAAGGCAATATGCCATCTTCCGCAAAGACCGTTACGACGCTGCCGCCTCGTCGGGCGGTGTCGCTATAATAGTCGACAAAAGCTGTTGTAAGCCGTTGAACCTCCGAACTTCCCTTGAGGCAGTTGCTGTCCGAGCAGTGCTGTTCGGTAAGCTACTAACAATTACTTCTATTTACATTCCTCCGTGCTATCAACTTTCGAAGACGCAATTTCAGTGCTTCATTGATGAACTTCCTCCGCCATATATAGTCGTTGGTGATATAAACGCACATAGTCCCCTATGGGGCGACCCCCGTTTGGATGCGCGAGGACGCCTAATAGAACACTTTCTGTTTTCATCAGGCGCATGTTTACTTAACAAAAAAGAACCAACGTATTATAGCACTACACACAACACATACTCTTCTATAGACCTAACTATTGTCTCGAGTACACTAATTCCATATCTGGAGTGGTCCGTTCTCAAGAACCCCTTTGGGAGTGACCACTTCCCGATTATGTTGAAGTTAACAAAAGAAGAAACGTGCTCGCCTCATTTTCCACGATGGAACATCGAGACAGCCAACTGGGAACTGTTCCGAGAAAACACATTTTTAGACGGAGATGACATTGCTGATTTTAATATAGACGATGCTGTGGCATACCTAACAGGTTTTATCATTGACGCTGCAACGAAATGCATTAAGCTAACTAACGGAATGACTAATAAGCGTCGCATCCCATGGTGGAACGACGAGTGTCGCAAAGCGCGCAACAGTCAAAATAAGGCTTGGAGATTACTCCGCAATTACCCAACAGCTGAAAACCTCGTCAATTTGAAGCAGGTTAAGTCACAAGCCAGAAGAACGCGTCGTCTTGCAAAGAAAGAAAGTTGGAATAGGTACATCTCCGGTATAAATTCTTACACCGACGAAACGAAGGTTTGGAATAGGGTAAACAAGTTAATGGGTCGGGAGTCACACCCCCTACCCTTGGTAAGTAGCCGAGGTGAGAGCCTGGAAGAGCAGGCGGACTGCCTAGGCGAACACTTTGAATATGTTTCAAGTGCATCGCACTATACAGAAACGTTCTTAAGATTCAAAGAACGCGAAGAGCGGCAGCCCCTTAAATGTAAACGTCCATCCAGTGAGGCTTACAACTGCCCATTTACATTAGCTGAACTTAAGGCATCTCTTACGTGCGTCAAAAACTCGGCGCCAGGTGGCGATCGTATAATGTACGAAATGATCAAGCACCTTCACCCCGAAGCACTAAAAACACTCCTAACTCTCTTCAATACCATGTGGGCAGCTGGGTATATTCCATTGTCATGGAAAGAAGCGATAGTCATTCCGGTACTTAAACAAGGCAAAGACCCGTCCTTAGCCGCCAGCTACAGGCCAATAGCGTTAACAAGCTGCCTATGCAAACTATATGAGAAAATGTTAAACCGGCGCTTAATCCACTTTCTAGAAAGTAACAGCATACTAGACCCTCTTCAGTGTGGTTTCAGAGAGGGAAGGTCGACTATAGACCACCTTGTCCGCATCGAGGCATACATCAGAGATGCATTTATTCATAGGCAGTTTGTACTTTCCGTATTCCTAGACTTAGAGAAAGCGTACGATACCACATGGCGATTCGGGATTCTACGCGATCTTGCCGCCATGGGCATCCATGGGAACATGTTAAACACAATTGAAAGCTATCTGTCTAACCGAACCTTTCGCGTAAAAGTGGGAAATGCTCTATCTAGATCATTCACCCAAGAGACTGGTGTTCCGCAAGGGGGCGTGCTTAGTTGCACACTCTTTCTTGTAAAAATGAACTCTCTGCAGTCAGTAATTCCAAGCGCGATGTTTTATTCCGTGTATGTTGATGATGTGCAGATGAGTTTCAAATCATGCAATATGTCTATCTGCGAACGGCAAGTGCAGCTTGGAATGAATAAATTCTCTAAATGGGCGGATGAGAATGGCTTTAAAATAAACACCCAGAAAAGTACGTGCGTACTTTTCTCGAACAAACGAGGGGTAATGCCACTACCAAGTATTGCGATCAAGGGAGACCAACTCTCTGTGAGCAGCGAGCATAAATTCCTGGGAATCACTTTAGATTCTAAGCTGACGTTTATTCCCCACATTAAATATGTAAAAATGAAATGTCTGAAAGCAATGAACGTCCTAAAGCTTCTATCACGTACAACACGGGGTAGTGATCGAAAGTGCCTCTTGAAGTTGTACAAAAGTCTTGTCTGGTCGCGCCTTGATTATGCAGCCATAATTTATCATTCCGCAACGCCAAGTGCATTAAAAATCCTAGACCCCGTCCACCATCTGGGTATCCGACTCGCAACCGGTGCTTTCAGGACAAGTCCGATCCAAAGCCTCTATGTAGAGTCCAATCAGTGGTCACTTCACCTGCAGCGATCATATAGTAGTTTCACATATTTTATAAACGTACGCGCAAACATCAAACATCCGTCTTATTCAACTATAAACGATATGACCGCTGCCACACTCTTCCATAATCGACCTGCAGCGAGAAAGCCGTTCTCTTTGCGTGTGAGAAACCTAAGTGAGGAAATGGGTGTTCCACTGTTTGACCTTTGTCCTATGCTCTCAGTGAAACTGTTACCGCCGTGGCAGTGGCAGCTCATAGATTGTGACACATCATTTGTCGAAATCACTAAACACGCACCAGAAGCACATATTAAAATGCATTTCCGAGAACTCCAGTCCAACTACTCATGCGTAGAGTTTTATACCGACGCCTCTAAGTCGCATGCCGGGGTGGCTTATGCAGCCGTCGGACCATCCTTCTCGGAGTCCGGTGTACTGCACCCGGAAACAAGTATCTTTACGGCTGAGGGTTATGCACTATTGTCGGCTGTGAAGCATATACGGAAATCAAAGGTACAAAAATCAATTATATTTACAGACTCGTTAAGTGTCGTAAATGCATTAATGTCACTTTTCAGATTCAGAAATCCGGTACTAATTGAGCTGTATTCCGTTCTGTGTACAGCGTATATGTCCAACCAGCATATTACTATTTGCTGGGTACCTGGCCATCGAAGCATCGAGGGCAATGTGTTAGCTGACCAAATGGCCACGTCAATTACATTGCGCGCTATTAACCCTACCGCTACTGTCCCTGCAACAGATCTAAAACCCTTCCTATGTAAGAAACTGCGAAGCCACTGGCAACGCTTGTGGGACACGGAAATAAACAATAAGCTTCACATGATTAAGCCGCAGTTAGGTTACTGGCCCTCCGCTACGAGAACACGGCGAACTGATGTCCTATTCTGTCGCCTCAGAATAGGACACACATATGGTACCCATAGCTTTCTGCTGACTGGCGAGGAACCTCCTACATGTGGTAGATGTGGCGAGAGGCTAACCGTCCTCCACGTCCTCCTGGAGTGTCGGGAAGCCGAAAGAGAGAGAAAGAAACATTTTCCTTTAGCATACCGCTATCATCTTCCCCTACATCCTATTATGTTTCTCGGCGAAGAACCGCTTTTTGACGCAAAATCAGTCCTTGGCTTTTTAAAAGATGTTGTATTGAATGTTTTTAGCCCAACAAGTTCATAGCGCATCCTCTGTCCAGAAGATGCCGCTGTGATAGCAGCTTTCAATGAGCCCATGCCTCCATGTCCTTGTTTTAAGGGCTCTGCTGAGGCACTAGTGCTCCACGCCAAGCTTTTATTTGATATTCGTGTCATTTTTAATGCATTTTTATGTCTCCATAGCACACAGCATTTGTCATTGCCATAATTTTAATCTATGTGTATTTTACGCACTTACAGCGAGTGTTTTTAGGCCCATTTACAGCCACGTCACATCTGTTTTATCCACGCTGCGTAACGCACAGTTCATTATCTTCGTTCTGGCGCTCTTTGGCCACATCTGGCCCTTGCGCCAATAAACTCCACTAATCAATCAATCAGCTTTAGAGCGGGAATATCGCTACCCAGCACCTCCACCAACTTTGTAGCGAAACGTCGGCGCCGTTAATGTTAGACGCATCGGAAGGTCAGGAAGACGAAGAGGCGTTGGAGCCACTCCGCGCAGGCAAGCGATGAGGAGTCGATACAGTGAATTGGGAGAGCACTCATTGGGGGGTTTATTTAGACATCTTGAAGTTAGAAAACACACAGGGCAAAAATTATACAACACAGAAAATGGTATCATACCCCGTCTGCCTGCCGGACTGCTCCCCGGTGGTGCCGAGCGTCATGGTCCCCGAGTCCGCTCTCAAAAAAAGGCCAGTGTCGCCGCTTAACTAGCACTTTTCAGCACCCACGGCGACACGAACGTCTCGGAACACCACTGCCTCCCACCAATAGGAAAACGGCTTACACGGGCCAGTCAGGCAGGTCGAAGGTAACGATGCTCTACGAGCTCTCGTGATCGCGTGCATCCGGCTTTGCTACAAAACTAATACAAACAACGCTTTCCGGAAACTGGCCGCGACGCACACACGTGGTCTTCGTTCTCTGTACCACGTCGTCAAGAAGACTCCCCGCGGTGCGCCGGCTCGTTTGCTGGAGCACCCTTCTACAAAAGCAGTCGAAAAAGAAAAAAGAACAAGAAAACATTCTACGCGACGCGGTCTTCGCGACAGTGCACTGACAACGCACAGTACACGGGCCTCTGGCATTTTCGCCTCCATCGAAAATGCGACCGCCGCGGCCGGAATCGAACCCGCATATTTTGGGTGGCAGCCGAGTACCGTAGCCACTACACAACCGCGGCGGACCGCCCCCGCAGGGGCGTCTGCGTGAGCAGACGTTTGGTGCGTGGCGACACCACGGACCCGAGCCAATGGGGGCGTTTCGACCCCCTCCCACGTGTCGCCGTACGTGGCTTAGCCGTGTCCGGGGAAAAGGGGATCCTGGGGGTTGAGCCGACGCCGGGTGATTGGACCTTTAAGGCCCCCCGGAAGAGGCAACACACCCCTTTGGCCCCGGCTTCACGTAGACGGCACCCCTGGGCTGACCCACCCAGGGGAAATCGGCTGGTCGCCTTTTCCTGTCCTCCTCTGCGATCTTTCTCTTTCCTATTTCCTGTCTATGCTGTCCTGTCATCTCCTCTCTTCTGTTACTTCCTAATTTTCCATAGGCGGCTTGGGTTAACCCTGTGCAAATAGCCTACCTTGGCCTAGGCGCATTGGGTTATCGCAGGAATGTACGGCTGGCGTTTGCAGGCTTCCGGTACTCCGAATCTTGTAGCGTCCCCTTGTAGGGCTCCGTGGTGCGCGGCCGCCATTGCTGCTGAAATACACATTCCTGACATGCATAGAGCTGCTTTCCCCCTCGCATCTGATCGTGTCGCGTCAAAACGCACACGCACCGAAGAAATAGCCATGTTCAACAGATCAAAAGAGACTTTCCCACGATATCATGTTGTCCACAGTGAAAAAAACTGATAAGCAGGCTAGAACAGTGTCCCCGTTTATAGTATCCAAAACGTTAACAAATACCCTAGGTACTGTCTATAAGGTAACCAAAATGGCTAGTGGTGACCTCCTTCTGGAGGTAATCGACAAACATCAGTCCGGAAAGTTGAATGGTCTTGTCAGCTTTGGTGATATACCAATTACTGGGACACCTCATAGATCTATGAATTCCGTGCGTGGAGTTCTCTCTGACATGGATCTTCTTGATTTGACAGAGGCTGAGCTTCTTGAAGGATGGCAGAACCAAAATGTAACTCATGTACAAAGAATAGTTATTAGAAGGGACAACAAGGAAATACCTACAAAGCACTTAGTACTAACATTTGCCTCGAGCGACCTTCCAGAGACCATTGAGACCGGGTACACAAAAATATCTGTCAGGCCATTCATCCCCAACCCACGTCGATGTTTCCAATGTCAGCGTTTCGGCCATGGCTCTCAGAGCTGCCGTGGACGACCTACCTGCGGAAAATGTGCAGGCCAAGGTCATGCCTCCGACGCATGTGAAGAAGCGCCTCACTGCATTAACTGCAACGGCGCACATCCCGCCTATTCTAGATCATGCCCTCAGTGGCGAAAAGAGAAGGACATTATTAGCCTTAAGGTCCGCGAAAATATATCATTTAAAGAAGCTCGAAGGAGGTGTTCTCCATTCCACGGAACATATGCTGATGCGGCGCGTCAGGGGGCAGCGCCGCACCTACCCCCACCACTTGCCAGGCCTGCAGTCAGCAGGCCACTGGCTGTGGCGCCCCCCTCCCCTGTGGAGGCAGCAGGCAAATCTGCTGCGTCCACTCGTCCTCAGAGACCGGCGACTCAAGTGACGTCAGGTCTCAAAACCTCGCCTCACCAGGCGAGGTCTGTTCTGCATAACAACAGCCTGCTAGTGCGGGCTCCTAGTGCCTGCCAGGACGCAATGGAAACATGTCCGGCACCAAAGGTACTGGAAGACAAGGGACAGTGTTCCGACGCTGGGCCCTTGTCCAAGAGTCGCTCTCAAGAGAGCGTGTCTGGCGCCTCGCAAGAGGCAATGGAAACAACACAGAGTCCGAAGGCGCAGCTAGCGCCAAAGGAGCGGCGGGAGTCCCTCGACCGCTCTAGAAAAGGAAAAACCCTAATTACAGGGCCCCGCAAGAACTCTGTAACCTAAAGCAGCATTTTCTTTCCTGTACACACAGCATAAAAAGATTTACAACATGGATACACAAATAATACAGTGGAATGTCCGAGGTCTGCTTAGAAACCTCGATGATATCCAGGAACTCCTACACGAACATAATGCAAAGGTGCTGTGTGTCCAGGAAATGCACCTGACACCAAAACATACAAATTTTCTCCGTCAATATATTACATTTCGTAAGGACCGCGAAGATGCCACCGCATCATCAGGCGGTGTCGCTGTAATCGTTCATAAAAGCATAGCATGTCAGCATTTACATCTGCAAACCGAACTCGAAGCTGTGGCAATTCGAGCTGTTCTCCTTAAAGGGGTCCTGAACCACCGCTCGGGATTCATTTTGAAAACGGCTGGGCGCGTATTGAATGCCTCTCAAATTCACAGCCGAAAGAATTTTTCAAAACGGTTTGTTAGGAGCGAAGATATTGCGACCGAAAAACTTCCCTTTCCAGTCCTGTCTCAACTCTGCGGAATAGAGGGTACAGAGCTCCTTAGGGCGGTGTCGAAGGAGGTGCCCCGCCCACCGCGTTAGGTCACCAGACTTCAGCGACTTATCAGAGTATCTGACGAAAAGCGCGGGACTACCGGGGGCTGTTTCTTCGCAGCGCGCTTGTGGCCGCCTGCTCGCTTCGCGCCTGGGCTCGGTCGCGTGCTCTCGCGATCACCATATTCTTTTTTTTTTCGATCCTCCGAAGCTTTGTTTTCGTTCGTCACTCACGTTTAGGCTCGCAGCTGTGAGCGTTTACTTTGTCAGTGCGCTGCTTGTCGTCGATATTGTGCATAACGCGGCGTCAGGACAAACAGCGCATCTATCAACTCTGCTCCACCTTGTCCTGTATAACCCCTAGTTAATTGTTGATTAGTGATTGTAGACGGGATAATCATGCTGCCGGGCTCGAACGTGACTACTATGACTCGAAAG
Organism: Hyalomma asiaticum; assembly: GCA_013339685.2. NCBI lineage: Eukaryota > Metazoa > Arthropoda > Arachnida > Ixodida > Ixodidae > Hyalomma > Hyalomma asiaticum. The sequence continues at coordinate 52,823,282 of CM023491.1, forward strand.
GACGACCTTCACAACTCGGACCCTTGCCGACAGGTTAATGTGGAGTAAGGTGCGTTGACACGCGGTAAGATGGATGAATTAATTTCATGCGTAAATACACTACTTCAATTTTAACAGTGAAGCTGTTTAAGCTATTGGTGAAACTGGGAAATCTGCCGAAAACTCCGCTAAGCTATGTAATGCTAGCATAACACTACCACGCAGTAGTAAAGACGAAGCTCCCTAGGACTAGTTAGGTAAGGACCGTAAGGCTGTTTCATTCAATGGAGCCTAATTAAGATTCCTGGGACTAGTTAGGTAAGACTAAGTATAATTCAAAGGAGCCTAATTAGGAGTAATTAATTGAAGCCTAGTTCAGACAGGACTAATCCAACTAAGCCAAACCAAGCCAAACTGAACTTATTCAACCTGAATAGACCTTTTTCAAGCACCGCAGCGCCACCCGTGGGCGCGCAAGTGCTTCTGGGAAATGTGTGTACATCCAGCCGCCCAGCAGAGCGATGCCCAGCTTTCCAAGCGCGTCTTTCGCTCCGAGTGAGTGACATGGGAGCGAGGCTAAACGCATTTTTTGTGTGTTTTCTTTTGTCAGCAGACGCACAGCTGCACGGGACAATGAAAAAGGAGGGGTATAGAGGGGGTCATTCGCGGGGGTCGGACTGGTCGTACGGGGTGGCGCTGGCATGTCTCGTGAACGTAGTTTCCCGGAGTCTCGGCAGTGTACGTGCGTTTGCGAGTGACCATGTGCTTGTATCTCCACTCCGCGTGTGCGGAGAACACCGAGGTGTGGACGCTGTATTCCTGTGTACGTGTTTGTGTCGGCACTGCAGTGTGGTCCTACGCAGGCAACTGCAAAATAGCGATGTGTTTGCGACGACGAAGTAGACCAACGGGCAGTGTGTGCTAAACGAACGAACTGTGCGCAGTGCGTGAACGAAGTCTGTTGCGGATATCTCTTTCTAGGTACTGTAATTCATTGTTTTCTAATTAAACAGGTATGGTTTTCCATTTACCGCGTGGGTTATTCCGGCTCATTTTGGTACCCCTTCGTGCTTGGTGCGTGTACTTTTCTTCTGTCCCGCTGGGCTCTGTTCCCGCTACTCGCGACTGTCGCTTGATTCCCTTTTCAATAAAAATTCGCTTTAGTAAAACCACATTTTATTGACAGTGGTCCTTGATGTATGCTAGCTCCGCCGACGTGCCATGTCCAGCTGTGTCGGTGAAATAGCGCACATGCGATCGCGTACACTTTCCTTCGATGCTCTGTAATCTTAACTGCTGCACGAAGAAGAGAAGATTTGCGAGCGCCTAGATGTTCATACGGACTGCTGTGTGTGTGAACATGTGTGTGATCTCGTTTTTCTGAAATGTTATGCGTTAACTATCCTGTTGCGTGAACATTTTTATTGCAGTACTGAGACTGAGTGTGTGAATTTTAGTTTTTGTGTTTATTTGTCAAGTTTTGTGATCGTTGACATTACGATCACAGCTGTCATGTAAGTGACAAATGTCATTGCTGCAGCTCGCGCGATGCAGTTGATCAGTTATTCTGAAGATGTTCGAGAGCAAAGCAGAGTATACATAGCTTGCACGTGACGTCACGACTGCCCCGCTGTCGGCGCGACAGGCATGCTGGAGGACCATGGGGACCACTTCTTGTTTCGTTCCCTGCAGCGCCGTTCATACATTCGTTGATTCGATCGCGTTTTGGTTCGTTTTCTCTAAATTTCTAGGCGCAATGTCGCCGCCGTCCCTTGCGGAAAGATTATCAGCCTGAGTTAATCGTATCGGCACGATGTTTATGTGAGCTAATGCGCGAACGTGCGACGATGTCGATCCCTACACGAAGCTGCCAGACGCCGACGGGCACCAACGCTGTGTACTCGAAGTGACGCGCGGGGACATCGTCAACTACTTCGTTTTTCTCCGTACGGCTTTCATCTTTATCTTACGGCAACGAGTGGCACGCACGCAGCACCGATCAACTCCGCGACTGCCGCTGCACCAGCCTCGCTTTTCAGGAGGCGCCGTCCTTTCAGCGCGCTGTTCATGATCTGCGCTGCTTCAGTGTAGAGACGTCAGTGTCCCATCGATATTTGTGTCCTCCAAGATCTTACATGGAATGCCTACGAATGCAGTTTGTGCTGTTCTTTTCCCCGTGTCCCTAAATTTCAGTCACAAAAGAAAAATTCGTGACGAATGTCATAATGCAAAATGTGAGCGCAGCCGTGCGCGCGTGTGTTAATGATGCGATATGCTGAGCAAAAGAATTAGATATCTGCGATCTCTACCAGCAAATATAGCTTGCTGCGCCGACGAAGCACTTCCACAGAGTGCGTCACCGACTGTTAACAGAAACTCGATCGCGCTTTGAAGTACGATGAGCTTCCGTTTCGGCGGCGCGAACAGCTGGGTTCCCCTGACTCGTAGAAGGTTGTTTTTAGAATACTTCCATGATAGCCCAGCCGGCCCAACACCACCGGCCCCGGCAAAAGTGCGTCGCGCGTGGCTTGAGGCGCGCGAGCCAGGACATATTTCGCTACGCTCCAGTAGCGCACCCAGGATCTCTAACAGGGGGGGGTTCAATTTTCACGAAGGGCCGGGCATGCCATTACACAGTTGTTGCGTGTGTAAAAAAAAAGTAAATAAAATGCCAAATAATAGTAACATCAATGACGATGATTATTTTTTCGGCATTTTGTAGAGACATTAGCGCCACATTCCTCTAGGACATAGGAGCAGTTACGGAGTGGGATGGGGTTAGGTCGGCCTCAGGGGGGGGTTACAAACCCGAAAGACCCCCCCCCCCCCCCCCGTCGGTGCGCCACTGTGCTCTACGATGCGGTAAAACGCATATTGTGCGACTTCTGATCGAGTCAAAATTTCACAAAAAACCAGTCTTACCTTTTTTGGCATTTTGGGCAAAATATTGAGAGACCGTATTTTTATTCACGAAGGCGCGCAATAAGTAGAGGAATGCTCTACGATGCGGGAAAACGCATATTGTGCGACTTCTGATCGAGTCAAAATTTCACAAAAAACCCGAGACTATAGTCTTACCTTTTTTGGCATTTTGGGCAAGATTTTGAGAGACCGTATTTTTATTCAGGAAGGCGCGCAATAAGTAGAGGAATGCTCTACGTTGCGGGAAAACGCATTTTGTGCGACTTCTGACGGAGTCAAAATTTCACAAAAAACCCAATACTATAGTCTTTCCTTTATTGGCATTTTGGGCAAGATTTTGAGAGACCGTATTTTTATTCAGGAAGGCGCGCAATAAGTAGAGGAATGATCTACGATGCGGTAAAACGCAGTTTGTGGGACTTCTGATCGAGTCAAAATTTCACAAAAAACCCAATACTATAGTCTCACCTTTTTTGGCATTTTGGGCAAGATTTTGAGAGACCGTATTTTTATTCAGGAAGGCGCGCAATAAGTAGAGGAATGCTCTACGATGCGGGAAAACTGCATTTTGTGCGACTTCTGATCGAGTCAAAATTTCACAAAAAGCCCAATACTATAGTCTTACCTTTTTTGGCATTTTGGGCAAGATTTTGAGAGACCGTATTTTTATTCAGGAAGGCGCGCAATAAGTAGAGGAATGCTCTACGATGCGGGAAAAACGCATTTTGTGCGACTTCTGATCGAGTCAAAATTTCACAAAAAGCCCAATACTATAGTCTTACCTTTTTTGGCATTTTGGGCAAGATTTTGAGAGACCGTATTTTTATTCAGGAAGGCGCGCAATAAGTAGAGGAATGCTCTACGATGCGGTAAAGCGCATTTTGTGCGACTTCTGATCGAGTCAAAATTTCACAAAAAACCCGAATACTTAGTCTTACCTTTTTTTGGCATTTTGGGCAAAATTTTGAGAGACCGTATTTTTATTCAGGAAGCCGCGCAATAAGTAGAGGAATGCTCTACGATGCGGTAAAACGCATTTAGAGCGACATCTGATCGAGTCAAAATTTCACACAAAGCCCAATACTATAGTCTTACCTTTTTTGGCATTTTGGGGCAAGATTTTGAGAGACCGTATTTTTATTCAGGAAGGCGCGCAATAAGTAGAGGAATGCTCTACGATGCGGGAAAACGCATTTTGTGCGACTTCTGATCGAGTCAATATTTCACAAAAGCCCGGACTATAGTCTTACCTTTTTGGCATTTTGGGCAAGATTTTTGAGTGACCGTATTTTTTGAGTGACCGTATTTTAAAGTGTAGCATAGAAAGGAGTCATCTACCCAGCCAGCGATGAGAGATGATTGAGTCATGGTACTTATTTTGCAGAGTATAAATAATGGTTGTTTCATGCGCTTTTCGCCATTTTTCCCAGTGGGCAATATTTATGCGCCGTGTTGCATCACATTGGATTATTATACGTTTCTAACAGTATCCTATACGCCACGTTTGATATTATAGGTGGACGTCAGCGAGGAAGTGTCCGCAGCCGGTGTCCCGCGAGATCTACGGGAGAAGGACACGTTGTGCGATTGAGCCAATACAGGTATGTGTTTCCTGAACTTTCGCTGGCTGCTTCAGCGACGCGTTTGCATTTCATGAAGAAGCGCCGAATCAGTGCACTGCTGTACGGCAAGGTATCCACGCGACCTAAGGTTGAACGGGCGACTTGCGACTGCGTACCTTCGTCGCTTAATTTGGCCAAGTGACCTCTATGCAATTCATATCGCTTTATCGTACTACCGCCAGAGTGCAGCTTCGTTGCGGACCCCCACTGAATCAGGAGTTTGCAAACAGTCGCAGTGGCAACTGTCGCAAAGTCGTTGGGGACCATTCTATGGAGCTCTGCGCCCATGCAAAGCGTCGCTTCTGAGGCGATCGTGTGCGGGAGTGGAATTCCGAACCAGAATCGGCACGGCGTCCGGGAATCCCTTCGCGAACGATTATTCCGCACTGATTGGTATGTCTGACAATCTTGCGTGTGATGTAGGCAGATTCCTTCTTCATATCTGCAACGCTAAAAGCCACAGCTGATCTACGTCTTCCTAACATGCCAGCGTTAAGGAGGAGAAAAACTTTATCCCAGAAGGGAAGGGGATGGTTGGGGAGGAAGCCTGGCGCTCTTTGGCCATCAAATGGCCCTTGCGCCATTAAACACCACTCGTCATTATCATCATCATCATCATCATCATCATCATATATTTCTTAAAATGCTATTAATGCGTGTTTTCCAGCGATGTGATGCAAATGCCAAAATTGTGATACCGTATCTGAGAACACTGTATGCTAGCGCGTGAAGTATGTATTTTTCACTGGAAGGGAGACCAGGCTCTATGTTGAAAAGCAGATGGGGAACACTTCTCATTTTGTTGCTTAAAAAGGCCATACGATGCTGCCAAGACATGCCACTATGAAAAGTCAAACCCAGAGGTCATGTTGTTCGTTGTGTTCTCCTTGATGTGGATCGTGTCCCGTGAAGGAGATAGATGATCGGCGTCGATGAATCAGGAGGCAGGTTGCAGGTAATGAAACTTGAAGTTTTATTATAGCGAAATATTTACGGAGTCATATGTACAGCTTGCCGAAGCACACTGACGACAACACAAACGTTAACAGCGTCTTATTATTCTACTTGTCTTCCTTAAGTTAGAGCATAGAGCACTGTTACTGCATACGACGAACCGCGTCTCACTGTTCGGCCACCAAGTGGTTAGGGCCCAGACTAAAGTTGCATCGTACGGAGTCTTGTTGATCTCTCAACTCAGTGATTGCAGCCTATACTCAAAGACCCTGACTCCTACACAGTCTTTAATACATTGCGGTAAACAAAGAAAAGGGGAGAAGACCACTGCTGGTCCGCCTCAGCATTCGCTTAGCCAATCCGTTTACCAGTTAATATACGTCACTACTTACTGGGCTGCACCTAATCTCGATAGCAGTGTTTCTACACTGTTGACAGGCGTTTTATCGCTGTTTCTCAATATGGCTGTCTCTCTCCTCCCGCGCTCTTAGCGGTTCCTCGCTACGTGGATGCTTTCAAATTTGTTTACCCGTTTCTGTGCCGGGTGTCCACAGGCCCCCCTCTCACCGACCACAAGGAGTGACAGCATGACTCATACCATTCCCGCTATCAATCGGTGTAGCCGTAGTCTCCACTTTCGGCAAATCGTAAGTGGTGCCGGTCGTTAGACTAATTGTGAACAGGCCTCAGCTGATCATTTGTACGTTTACGGGAAGCAAGATGTGATTGTCAGTAATCGCTCCCCTCGTATTGGGACCGCACATCGCCGCGCCAGGGCTGTCCACACAAGCTTTCCTCTAAAAGGCCAGAAGGCCGGCAAAAGGTAGCAGTGGGCCGGCGCCCCGCCGTGCCCGAGTGGGGGCTTTCGCGGAACCCACTTGCTTCCAAACGACCCCGCTTTCAGAAAGCATAGCAAGGTC
>CM023491.1:52829778-52879778 GCA_013339685.2 Hyalomma asiaticum
ACAACATTCCCTCGACTTCTATTCCAGAAACACCGATTTTCCCACTTCAGCATTTCCTCATGTCTGTTGCAACTTTGCATCACAGTCGCCGGTTTCGTGACGGGCCGAAGAACAGAACTTATATCCTGTGCTGTCATTAGCCATTTTGTGCAACGCCGCAGCTGAAGGCGTTTTCTGGCGCATTAAAGGTGCTCTTCCGACTTCCTGTAGCTTACACGACAGGCTTGTCCCTCGTTTTCCTCGGCCCGCTGTGTCACTTCCACGTTCCACCTCTATTCTCAAAAAGTATAGAACAAGCTCGAGCCCTTCCGTCAGTCGCGCTTTCTTTCTTTCCGCAGTATTCGAGACGAAGGTCCGTAGGCACTTCCCTTACGGCTGTAGGCAACAACGTCCCGTAAGTGCTAACACTTACTCCTAGGGAAGTTAGACTCCTTACACCCATCTCTACTTTGTCCACGAGGCTGCGAGATCGGCTGAGGTTTTGTTAGTCAAGTACTGGCCTTATGCTGAGCAAACTTGTCATGTGGTCCTCGATGATGACTCGTTTCCGGCCGAAGCTTTCTTTAATAGCGAGAACGCAACTTCACAATACCCTCCGATAAAATCAAGTCCTGCTAAGGCGGTCGCCGCGTTTCCTGTGAGGTGACTTTTGAGATACTTGAATTTGTCGACTTTTCACAGTTCTGGTTAACGCTGATCGTCCAATCAAATTGGCTCCAATATCATTGCCAATGTCGAAGCTCACCACTGAACTTTGCTATTTCTAGCTTAGGCAGCTTTACGGTTGGGGTTAGTTGCGAGATTTTGAAGGTTAGATTCCCCTTTTGAGGAGCTGAGGTGCGACCTAACGAAGCAGCTACTGCTGAAGTGTTTCGGCAAAGGTCGCGTAGCATGCGCTCTACCTTTGTTTCTGCTACGCAGATCCGTTCTTTTGTATATTTCGAAGCATCCAAATCCTCCCTCCAGTGCGTCTCATCAACGCCGTTTTTTATCTCCCTGTCCAGTTCTTTGAGCGAGTCTTCTGTGCGGTAGAGATTGATCTTTTCTTCTTGCTCACCGACTCATGTTCTGTCGTCTGTGGCGGCGATGTCGTTGAGCAGCTTTGTTGTGAACGTTCACACCAGGCCATTTAGCGCTTGATCTTGTCGATGTCCATCTTGTTTAAGACCCAATGCTGGGTTTCGGCACCAGCGAATATTGACTTTGTTGTGATTACAGGCTTTCATTGAAACAGATACACACACGACAAGAGATTTCGTAAGCTCCAAGCGTCTCGCAGACTGAATTTTTGTTACTGATCGAAGAAAGTGAAAAGGAAGAGACATTCACCAAAGTAAATATATACAGTCTTCATACAGGGGGCGCTACTGTTCCTTCGTAGAACCCGCTACAACGGATACCAACCACTCAAAGTAAATAGACGGCGTCGCCTTTTGTTTGCGCGTCGGCATGTCCATTCGTTCCGTGTGAACATGTGCGGCGCGTGTGCCTCTGATGCTGGTCACCCATGCGGGCGCTTCAGCGGACTGTCCCGTCCTTAAAGTTTTCACACTGCTCATTTGCTTGGTACGCCCGGACACTTTAAGGATTAGTGATGGATGGGCTCTCGTTTGGCCATGCGTGCTGTCCGGCGCCAAGGGACGTCCCGACGAGGCGGGTACGGTTGCTCGGAAACCACAATCACAACATGCGCGCGAAAGAGTTGGGAAGCTCGTCATATCACAGGTTCAGAGGGGGCACTTTATTGCTCGCTGAAATCAGTAGTTCCTCTTAAAAGGACATTTCCAGACCGTTTTCAAACACATATGCGAGGCATCGACATTATCTAGGCATCGACCAACACCCATAGCGGCCACTTAAACTAATTCTCAGCCACAGCAATGGGCTTCACGAAAAAAAGCTTATTTGCTCTTACATCTCAAACTGGAACCCCTAATGAGACTTAGGAGCGTGCACTGTTGGTACGTGTGCCTAGATGAACGACAATTATGCCCAAAATTTAGTGACGCTTGCACTAGTGGAGCAAGTTTCGCTGTGGTCCGAGGCTTGGCGAAACGCTTCGCAAAGCACTCCGAGGTCCAGCGAGCGCTTCTCAATGTATCGCACTGAGCTCAGCGTAAGAAGACGCTAGCGTCGTACCACAGCCGGCACGCACAGCCTCGGATTGACGCCGTCGCACGCCTTTTGTACACTACACTATATCATCGCGCACAGCATCGCGCCATGACAGCGACATGCTGTCGTGGTGCGCAGCTATCGTCAAACGCATAACTTTGCGGGAGGATGTTGGCAGGTTTGATGGTTGGTTGGTTGGTTGATTGTTCCTTTGAAGCTTTGGTGCAACTCACCGAGGGATCGGCCACGAACCGAGAGGTTTATTGGACGAGGAGGACTATAGACAAGACAAAAAAAACATATTATGGTTAAATAAAATGAGGCCCCAAAAAACAGCAAGAAGAACAAGCGAACACCCACTTCGACTTGCTATTCAAAGCGCAGTACCAAGTCTCGCCCGATGAACAGTTGGGGACCTATCTCGATGTCACATTGCAACAAGAGAAACTCGACCACTTCGGATCGAGGTACGCAAAAAAAAATTCCCGAATGCTACAGCGACTCAAATTCGGATGGTTCGACGCTGCCCAGAAACACCAGGCAAAGACATAAGCGCACCGAGCCTTCGATCAAGATGATGTCAAGCAACGTGGAGGCCTGCGCGTCGGAACGCAGCCTGAAGCTAGAAACACCACCTGCCCCCAAGATAAGCCTCCTCCCGCAGCTACGCCGCCAGTTGCGACGCCTTCGATCACAGCCCAGCAAGCGCCTCACGAATTTCCCGGGCAGCACAAAAACTTTTGTGTCTACATTCCTCCGACAAACCTGCAACCAAACTTTCACGGCGACTCCAAGACGACACCCTGCGAGGACGACTACCTCCTGTGGTATGGACTGTGTTGTGTGACGGAACTTCTCCCTGATCGCGCCTGAGGACGGTGTCCCGTCTCAAGGTCGCGCTATCGAAGAACGCAGCCCTTCGCAAATTCGTCGCTGGCGGGAGTAGGTTCGCGCTCTTAAAAGCGCGGGACTTCGCATATTCGTCGCCGGCGGGAGTGTGTTGCAAATAAAGACGACGAAGGGGCGGCTAGGGCGAGCAGGGGCCACGGGCGGGCTCGCGCTATTAGTTCCACCATATTCGTTCGAACAGGCCAGACGGTCGGGTCCGGTTCTCATTCGTATTTTCGCTACAACGAGGGCAATGTTTTATGCGCGGAACTTCATCAGGATATCCTTTAGCTCCGGATTTAGCTTTGGGTCACTTGCCAAAACATCGTTCAGAGAGAGCCAATTCTTGGCACATGATGATGCGTCGAACACGACCCTGACTTTTCTTGTCTGGCTTTCCTCACGGACTGCTTGATGTGGCTGCAATAGAGTGGAAACTTCAGATTGCTGTGATCCTCGCTGACTGGTTCGGCGAGGCCCCTTTTCAATGTACTGTCGGACGAAAGCTTCTTATTCTGTGATCATCGAATCTCCTTTCGAAGTCGCTTTTTCTGTGATTTCTGACGTCTTGGAGCACACTCTTAATTGCCGTCAAGATCGTTGACCGCTGGATCTTAGGGGACCGAGACGTTGTATCTTCCGTTCTCAATCTTGACGGTTCCTTTGCAGTTCTGAATGACTGCCTTCTTCTTGGCGCAATGGGTCTTGTTCCTTTATGCCAATATGCTCTAGCTCCATAAAGACCTAAAAGGTGCTGATATATCTTTGTCAGTAAGTTCGCACACTCCCACTCGCATTACGCCGGCAGCCGCGGAAGAGAGCGCCGTTGACTTTCTTGTGCCGACCTGGCCTGACCTGTCCATCCTAATATAGTCTCTGCTGCCATGAGCTTGGGTGTCAGACGGTTGGTAAATCCCGTGACTATTCCAAGTAATCATCAGTACCGATCAAAACGTCAATGTTGTCACTTGTGCCGCTTTGTGAAACGTCTGCCACTTGTTAATCCAATTTCGAAAGTTCAAGCAGGACTGATTGGAGCAGTCGTAATATCTACGCAGATAAAGGGAAGTTCGAGGGCTTCCCCTCGCACTCTTTTTCGGCCGTGCTGACTTTGGAGCCACAGTTGCAAACGACGCGTTTTCAGTGCGTGTTATAGCCGACTCGTCACCTAACGTATAGTTCCTAAGCTCCTCTTCTCCAAGTGTATTTAACCGCACCCTTCGGATAAGCTGTGATTATGCAAGTTCTCTGACTGCCACCATCGAGGAGATGTGGTCCTTCAGCCCAAGCCGGGCTGGATGCAAAAGAACCAGCTGCTCTTGATTGCCCGTCGAGTTCTCTACTGTGCCCAGAGAATACTTGAACACAGCGGCTTACAGAATCGCTGATGATGGTGCATGGCGTTCGTCATTGCTGCTGTGACTTCTGAAGTTAGGGGTCACACGTAGTTGTCAAGTGTCTCCCGCTACAGTTGGCGCACTTGAGCCTTTTGCTTTACAACATTCCCCTCGACTTATATCCATAAACACCGATTTTCCCGCTTCACCATTTCTCTCATGTCTGTTGGCAACTTTGCATCACAGTCGCCGGTTTCGTGACGGGCCGAAGAACAGAACTTATATCCTGTGCTGTCATTAGCCATTTGTGCAACGCCGCAGCTGAAGGCGTTTCTGGCGCATTAAAGGTGCTCTTCCGACTTCCTGTAGCTTACACGACAGGCTTGTCCCTCGTTTCCTCGGCCCGCTGTGTCACTTCCCACGTTCCCACCTCTATTCTCAAAAAGTATAGAAAAGCTTCGAGCTCCTTCCCGTCAGTCGCGCTTTCTTTCCGCAGTATTCGAGACGAAGGTCCGTAGGCAGCGCTTCCCTTACGGCTGTAGGCAACAACGTCCCGTAAGTGCTAACCTTACTCCTAGGGAAGTTAGACTCCTTACACCCATCTCTACTTTGTCCACGAGGCTGCGAGATCGGCTGAGGTTTTGTTAGTCAAGTACTGGCCTTATGCTGAGCAAACTTGTCATGTGGTCCTCGATGATGACTCGTTTCCGGCCGAAGCTTTCTTTTAATAGCGAGAACGCAACTTCACAATTACCCTCCGATAAATCAAGTCCTGCTAAGGCGGTCGCCGCGCTTCCTGTGAGGTGACTTTTGAGATACTTGAATTTGTCGACTTTTCACAGGTTCTGGTTAACGCTGATCGTCCAATCAAATTGGCTCCAATATCATTGCCAATGTCGAAGCTCACCACTGAACTTTGCTATTTCTAGCTTAGGCAGCTTTACGGTTGGGGTTAGTTGCGAGATTTGAAGGTTAGATTCCCCTTTTTGAGGAGCTGAGGTGCGACCTAACGAAGCAGCTACTGCTGAAGTGTTTCGGCAAAGGTCGCGTAGCATGCGCTCTACCTTTGTTTCTGCTACGCAGATCCTTTCTTTGTATATTTCGAAGCATCCAAATTCCCCCTCCAGTGCGTCATCATCAACGCCGTTTTTTATCTCCCTGTCCAGTTCTTTGAGCGAGTCTTCTGTAAGCGGTAGGAGATTGATCTTTTCTTCTTGCTCACCGACTCATGTTCTGTCGTCTGTGGCGGCGATGTCGTTGAGCAGCTTTGTTGTGAACGTTCACACCAGGGCCATTTAGCGCTTGATCTTGTCGATGTCCATCTTGTTTAAGACCCAAATGCTGGTTTCGGCACCAGCGAATATTGAACTTTGTTGTGATTACAGGCTTTCATTGAAACAGATACACACACGACAAGAGATTTCGTAAGCTCCAAGCGTCTCGCAGACTGAATTTTTGTTACTGATCGAAGAAAGGGAAAAGGGAAGAGACATTCACCAAAGTAAATATATACAGTCTTCATACAGGGGGCTGCTACTGTTCCTTCGTAGAACCCGCTACAACGGATACCAACCACTCAAAGTAAATAGACGGCGTCGCCTTTTGTTGCGCGTCGGCATGTCCATTCGTTCCGTGTGAACATGTGCGGCGCGTGTGCCTCTGATGCTGGTCACCCCATGCGGGCGCTTCAGCGGACTGTCCCGGTCCTTAAAGTTTTCACACTGCTCATTTGCTTGGTACGCACGGACACTTTAAGGATTAGTGATGGATGGGCTCTCGTTTGGCCATGCGTGCTGTCCGGCGCCAAGGGGACGTCCCGACGAGGCGGGTACGGTTGCTCGGAAACCACAATCACAACAATGCGCGCGAAAGAGTTGGGAAGCTCGTCATATCAACAGGGTTCAGAGGGGCCACTTTATTGCTCGCTGAAAATCAGTAGTTCCTCTTAAAAGGACATTTCCAGACCGTTTTCAAACACATTATGCGAGGCATCGACATTATCTAGGCATCGACCAACACCCATAGCGGCCACTTAAACTAACTTCTCAGCCACAGCAATGGGCTTCACGAAAAAAAGCTTATTTGCTCTTACATCTCAAACTGGAACGCCCCTAATGAGACTTAGGAGCGTGCACTGTTGGTACGTGTGCCTAGATGAACGACAATTATGCCCAAAATTTAGTGACGCTTGCACTAGTGGAGCAAGTTTCGCTGTGGTCCGAGGCTTGGCGAAACGCTTCGCAAAGCACTCCGAGGTCCAGCGAGCGCTTCTCAATGTATCGCACTGAGCTCAGCGTAAAGACGCTAGCGTCGTACCACAGCCGGCACGCACAGCCTCGGATTGACGCCGTCGCACGCCTTTTGTACACTACACTATATCATCGCGCATAGCATCGCGCCATGACAGCGACATGCTGTCGTGGTGCGCAGCTATCGTCAAACGCATAACTTTGCGGGATGATGTTGGCAGGTTTGATGGTTGGTTGGTTGGTTGATTGTTCCTTTGAAGCTTTGGTGCAACTCACCGAGGGGATCGGCCACGAACCGAGAGGTTTATTTTGACGAGGAGGACTAATAGACAAGACAAAAAAAAAACATATTATGGTTGAAATAAAATGAGGTTCAAAGAAAACTTCCTGCAAATATTGTAGCTATAAAAATAATAGTAATAATAGTAATACAAAACGTGAAGCGAAGGTTGGCGAAATTGATTCTCAAGTACCGAGAGTAAGATTAGAAAGCACTAAAAGAAAAGGTAAGCTAATCAGCATTGAATTCTTTTTGTGTGACGAAGAAGATAGCATACGGCCTTGCAAACGTTCGTGTAACTCAATCCCAGCACAGTAGCACAAAAAGGGAGTACCATCGGAGGAGGAGCGTATAACTATTAGTCTGGCGATTGAGTAGGGCGGGCCAATGGCCCCACCTTCGTGACGGCCAGGAGTCCTTGAGCCCCGGCGGCTTTCTCGGCCCAGCTGGATGGCCCATAGTTGATCTTCGAGGGCGGGGCTGAGCAGCGCGGCTTCCCAGCGTGCGCGAAGGCTGTCACTAGAGGCCACGTTCTCGTGATTGTCATTAATCCCTCGGCCCTACATGTGCTCCAGAGTGACTCTGGATTGGCATAGATTGCATTTGTCTGTTTCATATATATCCGGGTATACTATGTGCGAGAATGCAGGATTCGAATACGTCCTAGTCTGTAACCGCCGCCGTTCGACGGACTGCTTTTTTTGAGTGAGCTGCCACGAATATGCCTCTCTGTAACATATAACGTTTTGTGATATCGTTGTATCTAGTTATTCTGTCGTTCGACTCCTACTCGTCGACAGCGTCGTCACATCCGTAGCGCGCTGGGGCAGCATTTCACATCGCTGCTCGTCTGTAAGCCCACGAGGCGCGACATGTACCGCCCCGCTGTTGCTGTCCTCCGTAAGGGCGTGAGCGAGTGTCCATGTAATGTATATCTTTTTCGCGCTCGGCCTCCTGAAAGCATAGTGCCTCCGGGCACTATGCCTCTACCCGCATCTACCCGGAGGCATAGTGCCTCCGGGTAGATGCGGCCGTTGGGAAAATTTAGGCCTGAGAGTCGCTATCACGGTTTCACTTGTTTGAGCTACAGCGAGCGCTATAGCTACCTCTTTCACTGTCTCGTTACTTGTGGTGCGTGTCGTCGCGCACGTCTTCAGCTTTTGTCGCTATCGAGGACGGCTGCGGTAAATCCCCGTCTGCGTTTGTATCGAGCTGCGTCTACGAACACTCCGTCCTTGTGATTGCCGAACTTTTGTGTATCCTTCGTCCTCTTCGCTCGCCTGTCCTTATTGTGCTCAGGGTGCATGTTGCTTGGTATGGGAGGAATTATCAGTGTTTCCCTCGCCTTTCTCGGGATATCCACCTTGGCGCCTTATTGTGTGTGGTAGCTTATGCGTAGTCGCTGTAGGATATGCCTGCCTGCTCGTGTCTTAGAGAGACGTTCACATTGTGTCATGCGCTTGGCTTGAATGAGCTCATCTATGGTGGTGTACAGACCTCATTGTACTAATTTTCCGTGCTGGTGTTATTCGGTAGCTCTATGACTAATTCCAATAGTTTCAGAATGACGTATTCTAGCTTGACCTTTTCAGCGACCTACCATTTCAAGTACAGCTCTCCGTATGCTATTCTGCTCATTAGGAAGGCCTGTATTAACCTGATCATGTTTTCCTCTGTCACAGCACTGTGTTTATTTGCTATTCTGTTCGTTACCTTCATTATTTGAGCTACGGTTCCTTCCAGTCACCTGGAGGTTTCTCCGTTGTTGCCCTTGGCTCGAGCACTCTGATCCTGTCGACCTTGGGAATTGGTTGTCCATCGGCCGTTCTTAACTTTATTTCCTGTCTAAGCGAGATCTCATATGTAGTTGCTTGGCATGCGAACTCTGCGAGTCGGTCTGTAGAACAACAACTCCGACTTTCCCGCCGAGCAGACTAGCTCCTCTAGATAGCATTCGACTTTTTTGACTGCTGTTTCAGGTTCTCTATTAGATGCGAAGCAGCTCTTTGACTAGCCTGTGTAACACTGTCCGTCCGTGTCTCCGTGCCGCTCCCCTCGCCGCAGGTGTTGGAGCGGTGCCAAGTAGGTCACGCCCCCCTCGCAGTGCGCGGTGACGTCACTCTCTCCCTCGCCTGCCGCGCGCTCGCCGCGTGTCACCTCTCTCGCTTCACTCTATTCACCGCTCGCTACGCTCGAGCGCACATCGAGTGAACACTCTTCGGCTCGTTTATCTGCGATGGAGAGGACGCCGGAAGACGACGCTCCATCGCCCGCCGAAACATGCGCCGAAGCGATTTGGCCTAACTCGGCCGTCGCCGGCGTTGCGAGGGTTAGCGAAGCAGATCGCGTTCGCGAATGGCGACGTCACGCCTGCAAAACTGACGAGGCGCGAGCCAAGGAAGCCGAACGCAAGCGTCGGCAGTGGAAGACCAACGACACCGACGAGGTGCGAGTCAAGAACGCCGATCGCGTTCGAGAATAGAGACGGTGCGCGGGTAACACCGACGAGACGCAAGCAAGGAAGCCGAGCGCAAGCGTCTTCAACGCGTCCCGCCTCCCGTGTCTTTGCGTTTCAAACAAACGTTTACTCGAGTAAACGCTACACCGAGAGAGAGAGAAACAAACATTTATTTTCGAGGACAGTGTTCAGAACACTCTTGGTGGGAGGATTCCTTATTCCAGGAACCCTCTGGCCGCAATCGCATCCCGGGCTCTGGTGACGAAGCCGTCGTTGGTCATCCAAGTCCCGGGTGGCGATTCTGGCCTCCCACGTCTCAGCGAGGAGGTTGACGTCTTCGGGTGCTACAGGCTTGCTTACGCATGTCTGCCTGGCGCCACGGGCACTCGAGCAGTAAGGTGCGCCAGTGTGTCTGGCACATCGCAGATGGGGCATTTGTAGGTGTAACACGTTGGGTAGAGGCGATATAACAGGATGCCGTGTGTGTACGTATTGCTCTGAAGCCTTCGGAATGCGGTACTTTCCTCTTTTGTCAACTTCGGGTGAGGTGGCGGATACACTCGTCGTCCAAGGCGGTAGTGCTGGAGGATGGCGTTATATGTCATCGGTACGCTTTCTGGCTCTGCTTCAACGTCGAGCGACCGCTGTTCTTGTGAGGAGGCAAGGGAGGCCCGGTTGACGTGACCGGCCGCGGCGTGAGCCGCTTCGTTCCCCTCGAGCCCCTCATGACCCGGGACCCACTTTACGTAGGTGTAAGGGAGCGGAGTGCGTCGGTTGTTTAGAAGTTTGACTGCTTCGACCGAGATGCGACCCCTCGTGTAGTTGCGCACTGCGGCTTGCGAGTCCGTGAAGACTACGATGGCGTCTGTGCTTGTGGTTGTAGCGAGTGCGATCGCCGCTTCTTCCGCTGTCTCGGCGTTCCGGACTTTGACGGTGGCGGACGCCAGCTCTTTGCATGTTGAGTCGACGACACTCAAGGCGTACGCATTCCTGCGTGGATATTTCGCCGCGTCGACATAGCGGTCATCTGGATCGCGCGTGTATTTTCTTCGGATGGCGTCGACTCGATCGAGCCGGCGCTTCCGATGATGCTCGGGATGCATGTTACGCGGTAGTTTGTCGATGCTCAGGGTTTCTCGCAAACACGGCGGTATCTTGACCTTGCGATCGGCATCGCAGATGTAGCGCTCTCCGTAGCTGAGGCGAGCAAGGACTGATCTGCCTGTCGATGTAAGCTTCAGCCTCTCAAGTTGGTTTATGTGATGCGCTTCCGCCAGCTCTTGCCACGTGTTGTGCACATACATTCTGAGGAGTCGAGTAGTTGAAGCTACGGGCGGTAGTCCAATGGCGAGCTTCGTAGCCTTGCGGATGAGCACATTTAAACTGTCAATTTCAGAAGCTTTGAGCGCGAGGTACGGAGTTCCGTATGTAATCCTGCTTATTAAAAGAGCTTGGACTACGCTCAGCGTATCCTGTTCCTTGAGGCCGCTGCGTCGGTTCGTCACCCTCCGTATGAGATGAGTCAGTTGTGAAATCGTGCGTTGTAGCCGGGGAAGCGTGGCACCGCCCGATCCATCTCGAGATAGTTGCAAGCCGAGCACACGAAGCGACGCGACTTTCGGTATTTGAACTCCGTTAAGGGTTACGCACGGGTCCGGATCTTCGCAGGCGGGTGGTCTTCCCCTCGTACGGTCCCTGAGTACGAGTAGTTCGCACTTCTCGGGTGCGCAGTGGAGGCCGCAGCTGTCAAGGTAATTCTCGACGACTCCAACAGCTTCCTGGAGACAGCTTTCTTGTTCTCCGGTGCACATGCCTCGCGTCAACAGCGTAATATCATCCGCGTAGATGGCGTGCTGCAGTCCAGGAATACTTCCGAGGAGTCGCGGAAGCTTCAGGAGCGCCACGTTGAATAGCAGGGGCGATACGACGGAGCCTTGCGGCGTGCCCTTGTCTGGTAGCCTAAGTTCCTTGCTGCGTAAGTGTGATATTCCTACCGTGGCGGTCCGACCGGTGGGGAAATTGCGGACATAACCATAGGTCTTCGAACCGCAACCAGTGGATTCAAGATTTCGGAGTATCGCTTCGTGGCTCACGTTGTCAAAAGCACTTTTAACGTCAATGGTAAGGATCGATGACTTGCAGTTTTTGCTCATGTGGTCAATCAGCTCCCCCTTGAGAAGGAGAAGGATATCTTGGTTGGAGAGAAGCTGGTGGAAGCCGAACATGGTGTCCGGGTAGTGCCCATTGTCTTCGAGGTGCGATGTAAGGCGGTCGTGTACCATATGCTCAAACAGCTTGCCGACGCACGAGGTGAGGGAAATTGGTCGTAGATTCTCAAGGGTAATGGGTTTGTAGGGCTTTGGTATCATGATCACCTCCGAGTGCTTCCACGAGGCGGGTAGTTCTCCTTTGTCCCAGCACTCGTTATAGTACTGGAGGAGAGCTGTCAAGACCTTATTGGGTAGCTGTCGGAGGTGCTTGTTGACTATCCTGTCTTTGCCCGGGCTCGTGTTTCGCGCAAGCTTAGCGATATCTCCGTGGAGCTCTGCCAGTGTAAAAGGCCGGTCTAGGTCAGCATTGGGTAGGCCTTCATATTCCTTAAATGATGGCAGAGTCGTCGCTGGTTGGGTGGGCCCGTGGAGCTTTTCGCATAGCTTCTTGAGTAAGTCTTCCTCCAAGCCGTCGTAGTTGTGCGTGAGAAGACGGATGTGCTCCCGTTGATGTGTCTTGGTGGGACCATCATCGACGAGCGCGCGCAAAAGGTGCCACGTTTTCTTGGTGCTGAGGGTACCCTGGAGCTGATCGCAGAACGCGCGCCAGTTTTGTCTCGCAAGGTGTTCCGCATACTCTTGGGCCTGTGCTGTCAAAGAGGCAATTCTGTGCTTGAGTCTTCTCTTGAGTTTCTGCCTCTTCCATCTCTTGAGTAAGGCCCGTCTGGCCTCCCAGAGGTGCAGAAGGTGACTGTCCACGGCGGGCTTATCTTCGTTAAGTTGGATGACATTGGTGTACCGTTCGGCTGTACAGACCACATTTTTGAGCCGGACGCAGATGTCCTTTATAGCGGTGTCGTGATCAAGCTCGCTTCTGAAGGCGTTCCATTCCGTCAGTCTCGCTGTGCCAGTCTTGACTGGTCGACGTGCATGGTTGATGTCGAGCTGAATGATGTGGTGGTCGCTCCCAAGGGTCTCGGGGAGGCATGTCCATTCCACCCTTTTGACATCGCGGGTAAACGTGAGGTCAGGGGTGGTGTCTCTTGAGACGCTGTTGCCTACTCTCGTGGGCTGGAGCGAATCGTTCCATAGCGTGAGGCCATGCTGCTGAGCGGTGTCATGGACTCTCGTGCCTTTCTTGGTGGTGGTGGTATAGCCCCAGGCCGCGTGAGGTGCATTAAAGTCCCCTACGACTACGAGCTGATGACCTTTCGTACGTCTTCTGAGTTCGCGGATAAAGTAATCGTAGTCAGCGAGCTGGTCTTTCGGAGGACTGTATACGTTAGTGATATAGAGGCTTTGATGGGACTTGCGGTCGGGTATGACTTCCACAATGTTGTGCTCTACCGTGGTACCTTCTATCTTGTGCTCTTGGGCAGTGAAGTTTTTCTTCAGAAGCGTGGCCGTTCTTCTTGTGATAGGGAGAGTCTTGTATCCGGAGAGCCTGACTTTTTCGGTGTTGGTCTCCTGGAGGGCAATAAGATATGGTTGCTTAGTCTTTATATATTCTTGCAGGTTTGCTAGTCGGGGTCTGTAGGATCTGCACTTCCAATGCCATATGCGGAAAGTCGAGGGCGAATTGGAACTCTTGTATTTAGGAGCTGCCATCTACAGGATCGTTGGTGTTTTCCCTATCGGGAGAATTGGAGCGGGAAGCCTTCTTGCTTTGTGTGCGTGGCTTTTTTCTTCCAGGCAAGTTCTCAAGATCCGCGTGGCTGATGCAGTTGTTCTTTACATGAGCGATGAAATTGGTCAGTTGCGACTTGAGCTCGTTGATTTGGGCTGTATGAGTGTCCATCGCGCGGTTCAGCGTCGTGAACGTGTTGCCAATTTGGATGGTGACTGGCTCCAGTTTCGTATCTACGATCACCTCGAGCCTCGACTCGACTATTGCTGTTGACTTCGGCTCTACTAGCGTTGTGAGGTGCGACCCAACTAGAGCCGCGAGTTTCGTTTCGATGACGGACACAATCTTTGCCTCCACCACAGCTTCGATTTCTTCTTTCGTGAGGTTCGGGGAGGGTTGTTTTGATAGGAGCTGTTCTTGAAATAGCCGAGTGAGCTTCTCTATGTTTTCATTCTGCTTCTTAATGATTTCTTCCTGTTCTTTGCAGAGCTTTGCGAGCTTATCGACGATGGCACCTTGGTTTTGGATCTTGTCGCGATGACTCTGTAGCATTTTCTGTTGGTCCAGAATCCTATTTTCCAGAGCCTTAACTGCAGTGGTTTCTGCAGGTGATACCAAAGTGTGCTTGTGGTGGGACTTCGAGTCGCCCTGCGCCGCATCGGCATAGCTTATTCGCTGGACAGAGCGTGAGCGAGAGCGCGACCGGGATCTTGAGCGAGACCTGGACCGCGAACGCAGGATTGGGCTGCTTGAGCCAGGCTGGCCTTGCGGTGGGCTGCCCGAGGCAGTAGGCGGGTTGCTGAGCTCGGGAAATTCGTCGCTGCTTGGATTCCAAGGACACTCTCGGGCTTTTGCCTTAATGAGTTGCTGCTGTCTCACTTGGTAAGGCGGTGGGCTCGGTCGTAGCTGCTTTTTGCACTCTTTACCGGCAGTCTCGTGTGCCTGTTCGCATATCTTGCATTTAGGCAAGCAATCGTGGGCTTCGCTAACGGTGTCTTGCCCGCACTTGTAACAGAAGGCTTCTCTGGGCCTGGGGCATATGTCTTGTCTGTGCCCAATGGCACCGCACTTCCGGCAGTACTGCACTGACTTGCGATACGGCTTGCAGCGGTAGTCCCCACTTTGGTAGGTGATGTAGTACGGGACGTGCGGCCCGTCAAAAGTGATGACAGCGGTGGAAGATCGACGGAGCATACGTGCGCCAAGTACCGTGTAACGCGGGTCGACTCTGAGACCATTTACAATTTCGGCACTGCTGGTACCTGGGAGGAGTCCATAGATGACATCTCTACAGACGTCATCGGGATGTCTCACGTGCGCATTCACTTTAAAAATGGTGCCTCCTAACTGGATGGTAGTGATGCTTTTGAGTCTGGTTGCGCGTTCTGTGTCGACAGTGCTAGCAATGGTGATGTTTTCAATTTTCCGCATTTGCACTCGAACGTTGTCATAGAAATCCTGTTGCGTAAGACCACTGCATCTTCCGATGGCATGGGTAATTGCGGTGAGATTCCATTTGGATAAGTCAAGGCCAGCTTGCGCTCTGTAGACGATTTTGAAGTCGTCCGTTGGGAAAGGTGGCATCTTCTGGCTACGTTGCTTTGGCGCTTGTGGCGTGGGCTTATTCTGCTGTGCTAACATTTCTTGGGAAGGTTTTGTTGGCTCTGAGGTTTGTTTTCTCCTGCGTCCAACTTGCAGCCATTCAATGTGTTCGTTCTCGGTTGTTTTCCCACTGTTCGCATCGTAGGTCCATCCCAGCGCGGGAACGGGACGCACGCCCGGCAAGGCGGTTTGCATCATGTCCTCTGCTCTCCTACTTGATCAGCCATTTCTTCCTCAAAAGTATAGGTTGCTGATTGCAGGTAGCGTTACCCTCTATGCTTTCGTCGCCGACACAAGGGTGCGACTCTGTTGTCCAGGAACCGTGCACATGCGACGCTGGCCCACCGGTGAGAGACGCTGGTGCGTGCGCGTTCTGCGGGCGCGCATGCAACGCAGGCCCACAGGCGCGAGACGCGGATGTCCTCCCTCGCGTTCCGTCACGGGTTAGGGTTAGTTCGTAGAGTAGCAGCCTCGAGAGATTGAGTCCGATAGCGGTAATATACTTTCACTCACCGCTTGACGGGAAGTCTCGGTCTGTTCGCTGCAACTTGCCGAACCGGCCAGCACAAAAAGTCAAGAAATTTCCCTGCTGTGACAACGAAAAACAGCTTAAAAACCAGGAGCCCATGAGCGGTGCGCTTTCGCTCCTTGGCCCCCTGGCGGCCTTTTTCCGCTACACCGAGTTTCGCTTCAAACCGTTCTTACCGCACACGCGTCGACGCCCGTTTCAACCGGGTCAACGCCGTGCACAACGCTGCTGCTTCGCATCGCATCAGGGTTCCCTTCGAGGAGATGGTTCATAGTTCTTTTTGCCATCACCCCCGTTTCTCACCCATAGTGTGATGTCGCCTGTGTATATTGTATGACTCCGCCCCCATATTTCTTGCAGTTTGGCCGGCAGTCGGATTAAGACTAGATTGAATAGCACTGGGATAATACCGAGCCTTGCATTATACCTGCGCTGGCCATGTCTATCTCCGCCGAAACTAGGTTCCCTATTGTGATCTTTGCCTTTCTTCCCGTTAAGCATTTGCGTACGTAATCGTACGTACGTTTTGCCGAGTCCTACGCCTTTTATTCTCTCTAGTATCGTTGCATGAGTTACGCTATCGAAGGCCTTTTTTACATCAAACCTAGAATAGCCTCTGTTGATCTTCCCGGAGCTTCTACAATCTGATATTTTAACTACAACATTACACCCTGCATTAAGGGGTTTTTTTCTGAAGCCCATCATTGTGAGTAGGAGCGCGTCCTGGTTCTCGATGTAGCTGGTTATTCTAGCCAGTACCACGTGCTCCATGAGTTTCCCCTCGCAAGACGTGAGAGATATGGATGGACAAAGCTTTATTTTAAAGAACTTGCAGATTGGCGGCCTGGCCTGGGCCACCCGGGTGCTCGCGGTGAGGTTTAGCCTTTCCGCTGTCTCCCGGGCCTCCTGGATGGCCCAAACTTGGTCTTGCAGTTCTGAGTTGGCCAGCGCATCGCGCCAACGCTCCTCAAGGAGGTCCGGGTTATTATGGGCAAGGATGTTCGTGATATGTGCGCATTTCCATAGGATATTTTCTATGTCTGCGTATTCATGTTTACATAGGCTACAACCAGGATCGGGGAATTGCTTGGGGTAAATGCGGTTGAGGTGTACTGGGTTTTGGTAGGTTCTGGTTTGGAGACGTCTCCAGTCTACTTCTTGTGACCTATCTAGCTTTTCGTGGGGTGGTGGGTGTACTTCTCTGCTTCTTGTAGTGTGTTAATATATCGTGAAATGTGAGCAGCCTGTCGTCATTTTGAGCTATGTCTGCAGCCCCGGAGTTGAGAGATGGGTGTTCCCAGCCGCGGATAGTCAGTTCGCGCGCAGCGAGGTGAGCCTTCTCATTCCAATTTGGGGGGCAGTCCGGCTCCTCTTCATTTTCTCCCATGTGCGCCGGAATCCACTTCAGGTACTTTGGTGTAATGGCTCCATTCTTGAAGTCCGCCGCCTTGCTAGTTAGGATCCTGGCCGCTTCGCTCGAGATCCACACTCTTGTGTAGTTCCTAATTGCTGGTTTGGAGTCGCTGATAATTCTGTTGTAACCTCTACTGAGTATGGCTAGGGACAATGGCCACTTCCTCTGCGGCTTCTGAGTGCCTGGCTTTGATTGAACAGGCCAATGCTAGTTTTCCCTTCGTGTCGATCGCCACGGCGGCGAAAGCTTTCTGCCTCGGATACCTGGCCGCATCCACGAATAGGGCGTTCTCGCTTGTGCCGTGGTTTTTCAGGATTGATTTAGTGCGGCATTTTCTCCCTTCCACGTTGTAGATTGGGTGCATGTTTTTTGGCAGCGTCGCGGTGACAGTTCTGGCCCTAACGTCCGGGTGGAGCATTTCCTTGGGACCTCTCATTCCGTGGTAATTTATCTTCAATTTTTCCATAATTTCTCTGCCTGCCCATGTGCTCGATAGCCTTTCGAGTTGGGCTATGCACTGTGCTTCAATAATTTCGTCTAAAGTGTTGTGCTCTCCCAACTAGGAGCCGTCTTTCGTTGTTGGTGTACGAGGGTAGGCCTAGGGCTGCTTTGTAGGCCTTCCGTATGAGTGCATCTATCTTGTCTTTCTCAGCCCTGTTCCATCTGATAAAGGCAGCTACGTACGTGATATGGCTGATCTCAAAGGCTTGGACCATACGTACGACGTTTCTTTCCTTTATCCCTCTCATCCTGTTGGTAACTCTTCTTATTAGTCTAATCGCTGCCATGACTTTGCCGTTGACGCGTGCCATTACCTCATTGTTTGTACCTTTGGCCTCGAGTCAGAGCCCTAGGACCCGTATATGTTGCACGATCGGAATCGTTCTCCCACACTTGCTGGTCAGTGTGCTTCCTTTTACCTGAAATTCGGAAGTGCCCTCGGGCGGTCTCCCCATCATCCTGGAGCGGTAGAGTAAGAGCTCCTACTTCTCTGGGGAGCACTCCAGCCCCGTGTCGGTTAAGTAGCTTTCCACTGCCTCGACCGCCTCTTGAAGTCTGGCCTCCATTTGCCCCGCATTGGTGTTCTCTGTCCAAATTGTAATGTCGTCTGCATGTATCGTGTGGTTAATTCCTTCGATTTTGTTGAGCATTTCGGGCAGGTCCAATCATTGCGAGGTTGAACAACATGGGGGAGATGACGGAGCCTTGGGGGGTCCCTGCCCCTCCCATGTCTACTTGCATGCTTTCTTCCTCACCTAATTTGATAGTGGCCTTTCTATCAGTCAGGAAGTCTTTGATGTAATTGTACGTGCGTTGGCCTAGACTGAGTTGTCACTCTCTCTAGTATGGTCGAGTGTCGGACCCTATCGAAAGCCTTCTTTAAGTCCAACCTGAGGATGGCGCGAACCCCCCATCCTGGTACTTCAATGACTTGTTCCTTGATCTGGATCATGGCGTCGTGGGTAGAAAGCCCTGGCCTGAAGCCTATGATGGAGCTGGGATATACGTTACTTGCTTCGAGATGACCGTTGATCCTATTTAGGCAAGCGTGCTCCATGACTGAGATATGGCTCTTAAGTTTTCATCTGGAATCGCTTGCCCGGCTTGGGTATTGACACTATTTGTGCCGTCTTCCACTGTTCCGTATTCCATTGTTGCGTCTTCCACTGTTGCGGTCTTTCCTGCCTCCCAGCATTTGTTAATATATACAGTTAACTTAGTTATGGACTCATCGTCCAGCTTTCTTAGCATTTTGTTCGTAGTCCCATCTAGTCCAGGTGCCAATTGAGTATTCAGTTTTCGCAGGGCTGCCCTGACTTCTGCCTCACCGATTGCGTTTTCTAAATCTTCATTTGCCTGCCCTGTGTAATGAGGGTGTGTGGCGGGAATCGCTTGCGAATTGTATGTTTTTTCGATTTCTTCGAGGAAGTCCTGCTAAGTCCCCTGATACGCTTGTAGTAGTCGATTCATATTGTACCTTTTGTGGCAACTTGGTTCCGTCGAAGGATAGTTCACGTTTTCGCCATTCCTATCAAGTCCATGTCGTAGTTCCACCATCGAGATTTTCGCTCTTTAAGTTTAGCACGATCCATTGTTCCACGGACAAGCCAAGTGCAGGAAGTCAGTTGTGGCTAGCGCAGATTTGTTACAGTTATTGCAGGTAGTATATTTGGTGAAGGGCGCAGCTGTGACAAACGCCGACGTCGGCAATACAGAAATTACTGGACCATGTACACCGGACAAAGCGACGCACACGGTCCATGTCTTCTTTTCTTTCTGCTTAAACACGTGCGCCCGGCAGCCGCAATTTTTCCAGTCTAGTAGTGGACTGAGGTCATGCGTGGAAGATAAGAAGCGCGCGTGCGAACGCCTCACATTGGACATTGCATAGTGTGGCCAATCCCCCTCGTGGGTATGTGCCAACTATAGAGGCCACAACAACAACAACATTGCATAGAAGCACCCCAGCTGGTCGAAATTCCTGGACACTTCCACTACGGTCTTTCTCTCCTTTCAATCTCTTTCATTCCCGTTCCCCTACGCCCATGGACGTTTAGCCGTGCTCCCTGCATGGGCTGCAGAAATTGGCGTTCTTTCCTTGACCGAACCACAATCATCATCATAGAAGGCAGCGGCGTCGCATGTTCGATGGAGGCGAAAATGCCACAGGCCCGCGTACTGTGCGTTGTCACTGCACGTTAACGCATACCACGTGGCCAAAATTTCCGTAGCCCTCCACTACGGCTTTTCTCCCCTTTCTACCTATTTCAGTCCGTTTCCGCTGCCTCCAAGGACGCTTAGCTGTGCTCCTGACATGGCGTGCAGGAATTAGCATTGTTTCCTTAACCGAACCACGATCGTAGAAGTCCGGTTGAGCTAATGTTGATGATAGTTTTTTGATACACCACGCAAGTTATGAGAGCCAGAAATGATTTACATTTGAAAAAGCCTTGCTGCACGCTTAGTACTTGTAAGGCTTCTTGCTGTGTGCGTTCGGCGGTGTCTGCTCATGTCATATTTCCGCACCAGCTTAAGTCCGCACACAACGCACTCATGGAGCGCTTGTCCAGCGAAAGGGCAGACATGGGACTGCAGCAAGTCCTTAGTCCACATGAAGTGCACTTGTATCTCCTGCATTCTAAGATATGCATATTCAGTGAACATTTTGCGCAATATTTCATGCTGCACTCATTACACAAGCGCGGCGTTTCGCCACTATGCACGAACTGGCGGTCTCGTAGAGATGACTTCGTCGTAAAGACTAGCCGCGCGTGCTATACTTGTGAAACAGGGGAATGCGCCGGTTAGCATCGTTCCCTTGCTGGGGACCTCCTCTGGGGCCTGTCATACTGGAAGCGCATGTACCTCTACGTTTCATTTCGCTGTGCTAACAAGGCATACCCGCCGATACTACATCCGTTCTCGTAGAATCCCTCACTCGTTTTTGTATAATGTACTTTATGCGCATAGAGGGCCAGCGTCCGCAAGAGTTAAGAAAGGTGCATGAAATCAAATCAGCGCCATACTGAGAATGAGTACAGAAGCACGTACACTCCTTGCGTAATATTGGAGCTGAAACATTTGCCAGCCGCTGCAGCGGTAAAGCAGTTATGTTACTTGGAGGTTGAACCAAAAGACGCGGGTTCGAGCACGGCCGTGGCGATCCCGCTTTCGGTGGAGGCGAAAATGCCAGGTTACTGTGTATTATGCGTTACGATAAGATGTTAAAGGGGCATTAAATAGAAACATTAAGTTCGGCTAGGTGGTTTTTTACCTGTGTTGAAGTCTGCCACGGCTTTTCTGGCAATAATGCGCGAATTTCTGCGTTGGAAAAGGAAGCCGAAATACGCTGGTGTTGCGCTCAATTTGAATCAACCGCATCGAAAACCTGATTGTCTTCACGATCTGGGCTGCCAACACACCGGTTCAGGGGCTCTATGCCCGTAATATGTGGCAACATCTGTGGCTTATGTACGCCAATTGTGAAATTTTATCTCAATAATTTTGTTTTATAGCCTGGAGGAACAGTCGCGTAATCAATATAGATGAGCAGACGTCATTTTGTAGAGGTACCCACAGTACGGAAGAAAGGGGACCACTCCAATTTCTCACTGTCCGTTTCGTTTCGTTCTATCTCTTACAACGTCTTTGTTTTCGGCAGGAAGGACAAACTGGTTTTCACGCAAACGTGATCTCTCAATCTTGCTCAATTCTACACTTTCCTATAGCATGGCTATAAAACACCCCAGGTGGTCAAAATTACCAAGTCCTCCGGTACTTCGTGCCTCATAAATCATATTCTCATTCTGAAATTGAAACCGCACTAGTTATTCTTATAAATGTCCTTGTTCACTTCGCAGTAAAATGTTTCCTTTACTAAAGCAATGATCACGAGAAATTATTGCCCTAAGAATGCCGGTTGTACACGTGACCAGGGAAGTATTCGGGGACCTTGGCATGACCTAGAAAATTTGATTAAGTCCTAGCGAAACAGTCAAAGAACACGCAACAATTGTTTTTTGCACACGGCGCAATATTAGGACAAGAATGTATGTTGATAAAAATATTGAGAAATGTTCTGCGCCATTGTGTAATATCCGTTTAGAGGCGAAGCTCCTTACGCCGTGGGTCAGTCTCTCCTCCGTCGTAGCCATCTCGTCTAGTTCGTGAAGTGATCAATAGATGGCGTTGGTGGCGCTCGCTTACCGAAAAGGGAAAGGCGAAATCAAGAGAGAAAAATTTTACGATAACTCGAAGGGAAGCGCTTTACTGTTTGAGGGAAGGTCCGGTTGCCTGAGAACCCGAAGTTTCAGAGCGACATTCAATAAAGAAGGGGACACATGTACGTGCTGTGGAAAAGCAAGGGATTTTGATTGAATGTACAGATGTCCACCCAGGTGTAGCTGTGGACACTACCCTACAGGGGGCCATGGGTTTCAGGAGTAACAGGGGAAAGCTGAACATGCCGGCGATAGAGATAAGTAAAAGGCGCTTAGAGCATTGGTGGCGCAAATGTATGGAGCAAACAAAAGCGCAAGGTAGTTCGGGTAAGATTGTTTCATCACAGAGGAACGATAATAGATAAAGTGAATAGACGAGGAGAAAAATTAGTTGTGAAAATATGTGTGTTTCGGGAAAAGAGCTGTTTGTAGAGTAAACAGAAATAAAGCTAGAGCTTGGTGGCCCGGCTACCGCCCCGTTATAAAGGGGACGCTCCTAATATCCATCCATCCATCCATCCATAGTGATAAATGGTAAAGGCTAGTGTGAAAGTATATCAGTAGATGGCGCTAACGCTGCATAGTTGGCGAATTAAAATACGAGATGGCGCTGCAGCGCTCGCTCCATTCAGATGTATGGGAGCGCATAGTGTGGTGAGCGATAACGCGCGCCTCTCATTGGATGGAGGCGATCGTTCGAGATGTTTCGATGCGCCCCCAACAGTTGGTGTACGTCGCGCTCAGCCGATGCACCAACCCAAATAACCTCTATCTGACCAATGCTAAAGGAGACCACAGACTCTACCATAAACACAAGAACGAGGATAGGGCAATGTTGAACGAATTTCAACGTCTAGACCAACATCGATTACCGACATTGACGGGGCGCTACCTCCGAGCCCTGCGAGAAGACATTGACTCTACCAACGACTTTACGATTGCCCTCCTCAACGTTCGCTCTCTGAATGCACCCGTGGACGATGTAGAATGGGACCCCATACTGGCTGCGGTGGACGTGCTCTGCCTTACCGAGACCTGGAACGCGAAACGAACGTGAAACGACCATTAAAGGTTTCGTTCCCGTCGTTTGTACCGAGGAGGCAGAGCGTCCCGCAGGTGGTGTGGCCATCTACGTCAAACAAACGGAAACGGCTCAAGACCTGAAATTACCACTCACCACTCAGAGCCATAACGGGGAACATGCCGGTGTAAAGCTCTTCGACAGCGGAATCAACCTACTCACCATGCATCTAGCTCCCAACCTGTCGGTCGGAAATGTCAAGGCATACATTGACACGGCATTGAAAGATTACAATACAAAGTATAAGAATGCACCGTTCATACTGGTTGGTGATTTTAACGTGGATATCGCAGACAGGAACAATAATTGACTTATACAACACATGGCTTGCAGATATGCTCTCACGTGCACATCCTTTGACTATACAATTGAAACCCACGACCATCCGAGGGACGTGCGTAGACATTGCATTTACGAACGTCCAACTGCAACCCATACAAGAACCGCTCTCCTTGCATTTCACGGACCATAAATACGTCATTTGGAAGGGACAACGGAAGCCAAACCTCATCTAAGAAAATCAATAAAAGTTCTTATATAACCTCACACACTGGTTCTCACGTCTTTCATGATGATGTAATAGGCGAATTTTCACGGAGGAGTCATGAACATCCGTAGCTTCGCCCACTCATCATCATTCACCCCGTGGATATGCTGTGATTTTTTTTCATTTATTTGCTCGTAACTAGAGTTGCTCTCATGCGAAAATTTAATGATGTGTCCGATGCTGTTAACTATGTACAGCCATGAAATTTTTTAACGACATCGTGCGGGAGCTGAGCCCAGGATGTCGTAGCGTCTAATATTTTGCAGAGGTCGCGCGATCTGTCGACGGTGCTCAAACGCAGTAGAGCACACTGTACTGCGAGCACCGGTCGACACCTTGAGGCTGCTCATTCCTTCAGACAATTATCCGTGAAAGGCGTTGATAAGAAACTAAAAACAAAAATTGACAGATCCCCCGTGCAGTGGGAATCAAGGAAATGCGAAGCACGCATCAGGAACGTAAAATGGGTTTGCATTCTTGTCTGGCTATACCGAGTTTGGTACATACGAAGTTAACGAAACGGCCGCAAGAGCACCATGACTGTGGCATGTAAAGCATGCTGCTCATACACGCATGTCACGACTCTAACATTATGACCTGTCCTTTACGTTCGTCATGCAGTCGTGTTGTGCCATAGCAATTTTGGTATACATGCCATTAATGAAACGCGTGGCATGTAAATCATGCCGCTAATGACATGCATGTCACGATTTTCATGTTATGAGCTGTCATATATGATCGTCATGCAGTCATGTTGTGCCAAACCAATTTTCGTATACATCCCATTAACGAAACGGCAGTACAGCGCCAGGATCATGGCATGTAAATCATGCCGGTCATGACATATAACATGAAAATCATGATATGCATGTCATGATTTTCATGTTATGACCTGCCACTTTGGTAGTCATGCAGTCGTGTTGTGCCATAGCAATTTTCGTATATATTCCATTAACGAAACGGTCGCAAGAGCACCAAGACTGGCATGTAAACCATGCTGTTCATGACACGCGTCTCATGATTTTAATGTTATGACCTGTCATTTACGTTCGTCATGCTGTCGTGTTGTGCCATAGCAATTTTGGTATACATGCCATTAATGAAACGCGTGGCATGTAAATCATGCCGCTAATGACACGCGTCTCATGATTTTAATGTTATGACCTGTCATTTATGTTCGCCATGCAGTCATGTTGTGGCATACCAATTTTCGTATACGTCCCATTAACGAAACGGCCAGGAGAGCACTAAAACCGTGGCATGTAAATTATGCCACTCATGATATGCATATCATGATTTTCATGTTATGCCCTGCTATTTATATTCGTCAGGCAGTCATGTTGTGCCATACCAGGCAGGCAGCGTCTTCTAGCGAGTTTCTTGATTGAAAAATACCGACTTCTCGCGCTGGAGAACCGTTCACCGGCAACCCATATATATATATATATATATATATATATATATATATATATATATATATATATATATATATATATATATATATATATGCACTGGTTCTTGACTTGCAATGAAGTGCCGGTGGGAGATTTCACTTGTGCATAGTTGAACCATAAGGATTCATAGAGTGCGCGTTAACTAAATTAATCCGGAACTCGGCACGATCCACGATGAACATCCGGAGCTTCGCCCACTCATCATCATTCACTCCGTGGATATGCTGGGAATTTTTAGGGGCGAAGCTCCTTATGGCGTGGGTCGTTCGTCCCTTGTAGTCGTAACCACCTCGTTCTAGGATTGCGCTCGATAGCTCGCGCGCCGGGAGGCTCGCGCTCGCCCTCGGCGCGTTCCTCCCGGCGCGCGAGCTCTCTCACTCTTCCATCTGCTGTCTTGTGTGAGAGAGACAGAAAGAGAGAGAGAGAGAGCGAAAGACTGTCCGTTTCTAACGATGATGATGGGTTTGCGCTAGCGCGTTACGGCGCGTGTAAGAAGCTGGTGTAAGATGCTGTGGCCTCTCCGCCTTATACTCTTTCAGCAGTCATGTGATGGCGTCGGCAAACGCGGTGCGCGTTCCAGCCTTTGTAAGGGGCTGCGTAAGACGCTGTGGCCTCTCCCCCCTTACTAGAGTGTACTGCATGTTTCTAACGCGTTTGTACTAGCGTCCCCTTAAACGCGAGATCCCAGCGTTCGAATAGAGTGTTTTCTCACGTCTTTACATGATGATCGACTGGGCGAATTACACGGAAGATTAACGGTTTACCGGTGATTCACTCCGGAGCTTCGCCCACTCATCATCATTCACCCCGTGGGTATGCTGTGAATTTTTTTGTTTAGAACGAATAGTTATTGATTGCATACACTGCACTCCACTAAGGGAGGGCTCACACTAATAAACTCGTAAAGTATGTTTTGAGCGAAGCCTTTATTTGCAGTGCTCATTGGAGCTGTTAAATTGGGAAAAGTTGGTGGAATGTCTACCCACAAAGCCACCGTACATATCCTGGTATCGAAAGGTGTTTTTCTGACTTTTGCGATCTTCTTAGGTGACTGAGCCATGCCTAATTCATGCTAGCCCCGCAGCCTCGCTCAGAACCTATTTCTTTTAAATAAGTTCAATAGCGAAAGGAAATGCAAACGAGTAACAGGCACAGAATCTAATAAACATGTCGTTGAACACTCTCTCACATAAGAAAGCGAAAAGTGTCTTCCCGGCAGCTGTTAAATGCGTAATCGGTAACCTGGCAAATCTACGAACGAAAGGTAGGTTGGG
This sequence comes from Hyalomma asiaticum, assembly GCA_013339685.2. Classification (NCBI taxonomy): domain Eukaryota; kingdom Metazoa; phylum Arthropoda; class Arachnida; order Ixodida; family Ixodidae; genus Hyalomma; species Hyalomma asiaticum. The sequence continues at coordinate 52,855,565 of CM023491.1, forward strand.
TTCTCTTGACGATTGAACAGGTTACATGTAGAGTTACACTATATGCTACCGCAGGTAGCATATACTGTAACTCTAGTTACAGGCGGACGTCAGCGACACCTAGGCACTGCACAGAGACCCTCGACAATAGGGACGCAGGCGAAAGTTTTCGAACGGCGCGTATGTCTTCGGAGGCACTACACTGTACTCGCCGGAGCACTGCGCAAACCTGTCAACCACAGCCGTTCGTAAACGGTGAGAGCCTGCAAGCTAAACAAAGGGAGTTGCCAGCGGACCGCGATCTTACAGTCTGCTGCCGCGAGAGGCGCATTACATGCTTGTAGGAGGGCATATGTTGGGTGTGCTTGACTCGCGGCACCCTGCCGGCGTCTTACCTTCTCAAGGTACAGCTAAAGTCCCTAGATATTTTTTTCGTTTTTTTTCTTTCGTTCCTCCCAGCCATATGCAGCTCTCGCTGTAAAAAATCATGGCAGCTCCACTAACGTGAAACCTGGGAAGATGCGAAGCATGCGGATATGCGCAGGCGTTTCCGACAGTAAGATGTCAGTCGCTGCTAATTGGCCTGCTTTACCGTGGCCACGGCGACGAATTTAGACGCCGACAGCCCGGGAGCATTAGCAGAAACTCGTTAGAATCGTTTCTGACACGACAACCCTACACATACAGCGTCTGCCTGCACAGCCTCCAGGATCGGCACGCACGTGTACACACACCGACTGACTGCACACTGCTTCCAGGATGGGCGCACATAATTTTCGCAACCAAACTTAACACATTTCTGTTATTAATGCAAATAAATCCTGAGTATTCCTTTATTTTTCAATAGTTTAAGTAATCTTATAAGCTAGATTGATGGGGTTGCTCAAATGCCGGTGTTAACCTTTCGTTAACCCTTTGATCATAGATGTTTCGATTTTTTTTTTTACACTATGACGGACGCCGGATAGGCCTCGGCCCTACGGTGCTTCGCCCTTAAAATGTCGGATAACGGTGCGCAAAGTGAACCTGCCTAGCATAGCTGAGCACAATGGCACATGGCTGCGCATAGCGCGCATGCGCATGCTTTTGACCATTTCACCGGTGCCCTCCGTTGTACGGCGCTGTTAGAGATTACTTAAAGACATGTTGAAGTAAACAGCGTTGAAGACGGCGCTCGTAGTTCAGTGTGCTTTGCGCGCTTGCGCATCGCGGACAGTTCTCGTTATCTTTCGGGAATATTAGACACTACTACAACCAGAGCTACAATTTGCGTCACTATAGCATGACCGACTGGCCGTTTCGCTAATCGGATGTTTACGAAAATTGGTATGCCACATCATGACTACTTGACGAACATAACTGACAGGTCATAACATGAAAATCATGATATGCACGTCATGAGTGGCATGATTTACATGCCACGGTCTTAGTGCTCTCCTGGCCGTTTCGCTAACGGGATGGATGCGAAAATTGGTATGGCCCAACATGACTGCCTGACGAATATAAGTGGCAGGTCATAACATGAAAATCATGATATACGTGTCATGAGCGGCATGAGTTACATGTCAGTCTTGGTGCTCTCCTAGTCGTCTCGATAATGCGATGTATACAAAAATCGGAATGCCACAATATGACTGCATGGCGAACATAAATGACAGGTCATAACATGACAGTCATGACATGCATGTCATGAGCGACATGATTTACATGCCACGGTCTTGGTGCTCTTTTGGCCGTTTCGTTAGTGGGATGTATAGGAAAATTGGTCTGCAACAATATGACTGCTTGACGAACATAAATGGCAGGTCATAACATGAAAGGCATAACATGCGTGTCATGCGCGGCATGATTTACATGCCAGGCATTTCGTTAATAGGATGTATACCAAAATTTCTATGGCACAACACGACAGCATGACGAACGTATATGACAGGCCATAACATTAGAATCATGGCACGTGTGGCATGACCGGCATGATTTACATGCCATGGTCTTAGTGCTCTCCTGGCCGTTTCGCTAATGGGATGTACACGAAAATTGGTTTGGCACAACATGACTGCATGGCGATCATAAATGACAGGTCATAACATGAAAATCGTGACATGGATGTCATGAGCGGCATGATCTACATGCCACTCGTTTCCTTAATGGGATGTATACCAAAATTGCTATGGCACAACGTGACTTCCTGAAGAACGTAAATGACAGGTCATAATGTTAGAATCATGACATGCGGGTATTAGCGGCGTGGTTTACATGCCACAGTCATGGCGCTCTTGCTGCCGTTTCGTTAACTTCATATGTACCAAACTCAGTATTGCGAGACAACAATGCAAATCCATTTTATGTTCCTTATGGGTGCTTCGCATTTCCTTGATTCCCACTGCACGTGGCATCTGCCAATTTTTTTATATGCCATAAAATACGCAGATCACCCGCGCAAGAACACTGTGTGATCACAGTGTTCCAGAACAACTAACGAGAAAAGCTCTCTATATAGAAATTATAGGTGTGTGCATTGATTTGCCACCTTTGAGATGAAAAATGCTTACGATTTGACTGCTTTCTTTTTTTTTCGTTTTTGTCTTTTTTTGCAAATGTCGTGGTCTTGAAAAGAGTACTTCATTCGAATTTGCAATGCAAGGGATCTATGTATTTCATGGTGTATGAAAACAGCTAACATCCTCTGAATATAATAAAGTTAGCACTAGATCCGTTTTGTCCCCTCACTGTCACGCTGTTAGCTCCGTACGCTCTTCCTTTGCATAGGTTGCTAAATGTCAGTAGTATAACGCCGGTTACGAGAGTTTATTTCCGCTTCAGCGCATCATAAAGTCTGTGCTAAACCTTTTTTGTCTCCTCGCTGGTGCGCTGTTACCTCCGTATGCCCTTTCCTTACATAGGTTGCTAAATGACAGTAGTATAGCACCGCTTCCGACTGTTTATCTTTGCGTGAACATGTCAGTGGTGGTTCTGCCGATCTTTGTAAGCGTGAACGAGTTCAATTTCTATGAATTTTAATTTTCTTGCATGCGCTGTCTGATAGTTTTCCACCATGCATGTTGATCCTTCTGGCTAATGTTAACTGTTGGGCCAGCCTATTTCACAAAGTTCATGCAAAACAGCCTCTAGATATATCTATCAGTAGTTTCTCTACATGCATTTTCTTGTGTGCCGTGCCTATGAAAAACAAAGCGCGCGAACAAAATATTACATGCTGCTCAAAACATGCGCGCTGTGTTCCGGCACTGAAACGCGTATACGTGAATATATAAAGCTCAACATCTGATTCTTACGTCGAATCTCTCCAGTGAATTTCGGTCATGCTTGTCTCGATCGGATCTCAATTATTATATACAGCAGGCTTCCAAAAAGGCCCGACAGATATCAACCATGTGAGGCTGCGGCGTAGTAGACGTTGCCTCCAGGATGGCAGAAATGGCTAATTGTTTCCTGTGGAATAATCTTTCTAGGCAAATATCGCGCCGAATTCGCCATTCACCAGGCAATGCTGATGAGCGGCGAAATCGGCGCCACATTTGCAGGAGAAATTTATCGGCTCAGCCGACGTGGGCTCTAATGTGCCATAATTGGCAAAATGTTGCCAATAAAAGGCGTCGGCCAGCCCATATTGTCTGCATATTGCAAAATCGGGGCCATAGTTGCCATTGAAAGCCATCGCCTCAGCCGATGTCGGCAGTAGCGTGGCATATGCGGCCTCATGTAGCCAATTACAGTCGACGGCCTGTCGATATCGGCGGAGCCGCAGCTATAGTGGCCCGACGTTGCCATTAGTTGACGGCGGCTTATGCGATACTGGCTCGCTGCCGGCAACATTAGGCCGTGGATGGACCGAGCTTTGCCGCCATAAAACCAATATCGGCTGTATGTTGCGTGCTGCCTGGGTACTTTACCCTGAATAGCACTTAACGACATGAACCGTACATTTCACGACAATTAGCGTCCGTCAGCATGCGAGTCATGAGAAGTAATTTATTATTACTTCTCATGTACTCGCATTCTCACGCATGTAACGTTCCGCGGGCCTCGCGCTAACGTGCGTCATTCAATAATTTTCTTTGGGTTTCTACTACCAACGCTATTACGCACAACACTAGAAAATGATTTGCGTTAACCTGTTTAAATGTTTAGTCTAAGCAGTCACTCTTTATATGATTTCTGACTGTACGGCGTGCTTTCTCTCCTGAATTCTTTTTCTGCTGCCAGTGTTTTTTGTGCTATGTGATCTGTTTATTTCCTTTCGTCTCTTTTTGTAACAAAAAGCATACTGAGATGAGGCCTACAGCTGTACTTGGGTACCTTTAGTCAATTAATTAATTAATAAATAATTAATAATTTATTACGGTGATGCGTAATAAATTGCGAAAGTGCCCTCCATTAGAGAGAGACGTTGCACAAATTAGGCTTAATATCCCAGGTGTCCTGCGTTGAATAAGTGAAATTACGTCATTCAGGAAGGAACAATGTGACCTGATTTAGAAATGACTCGCACAGATGGTGCATGTAATAAGCGAATGATGATCCATTAAGTGGCCCAAATGAACACTAACCGCGAGAACTCGTGCATGTACTGGATATTTCCGAACATTTTACCACGGCTTTTGCGACGTCCGTCTACAGTGCAGGGCTACCAGTGTGTCGTTAGCGTACAGACATTACCCAACAACGTGTCCGCGCTGCCCGGATCCCCGCCGCATGTCTCTCTAGATGACTGCCCATACCGACAAACATGACGAAAGCAATCTCGTGAGAGCATACGCAGTCCTCGGCACTCACTTCAATACATTCTCGTGCTAGCATTGTAAGACTGCCGTGCGGCACTACTCCATTGTCCAAGAGTAATTCAATGATATCATTTTGTGCCCTTGCGGTAGTCTGGCGTTTATGGCTCTCGACTGCTGACCGCAGGCCGAAGGATCAAATCCCGCCCGCTGCGGCCGCGTCTCGATGAAAGTGAAATCCTAGTGGCCCGTCTACTGTGCGCTGTCGGTGCACGTTAAAGTAGTCTGGGTTGGGAACCTTACACTATGGCATGTTTTGTAATGATGGCGTGCCTTTGGAACGAAAAAGCCAAGACATCGCTATTGATCACAACACTTTGCCACGCCGAATGTCGTGCGCAGAATGATTCCAACTTCTTTATGATGAACCTTTGTAATTTACTGTCATATTTTATCGATTCAGAAATATCGGCAATGCCACTTATTTGTTCTTCTGGCTAATATGACGTAGTGGGCTGTTTTTAATTACCTCTAGTATGAGCAGCGGGGGTAGGGTCGCTCTTACTAAAAAATTATTACGATGGTGATAGCGCAAGGATTGCGTGCGCTTTGGAGTCGAGACCCACGGAGTAAACTTACTGAAACGTTCCGTATGGTCGCCACAATAATTCCATGTTTCCGTAAAACTCATACGGAATGATATGGATGATATACGGCGAATATACGCAGAAGTTATGGACTTTGTATGGAAAATATGCATTTATTGGGATACGGAACGGGACGTTTTCACTTAGGAATTGCCATTGTTTACGACCGAAGTGGTTGACGCCACCCATGTTCTGCTTGCCACGTCACTCTGCGTAGCAAATGTGAATGTAACGGCACACCGCTCCAGCCGCCTCCTCTTGCAGCCTAACACGCGTTAGCGTGCTGTATCAACTCGTACCTGGAGAGGAGAGGAAATTGTAGCTTCATTTAGTTTGTGCAGGTATTAAAAATGACCATGCCTACTCAGTTTTATTCATGCCGAAACTTCTTTGAAGCATCACGCGGCACCATGGGCTTATAATGCTGAGATGTTCGTAAGCAGTATATTTTTCAAGTTCTCGCTCCTTGTTGGACTTCCCTACGATTTGTTTCTCGTAAGCGATAGCTCTGAAAAACTAAATTTCCAAAATCTTTTGGATTACGTATTTGTTCCTTTATTTGTTTGTTTATTTAAAGTACCTTACAGGCACTACAATTGCGCATTGGGTAAGGGGAGCATACAACAGTCAAATACAAAAGCATAGATTAAACAACATCGATTATCAATGACCAGGCCACATTGTTAAACAACCAAACTAACTGTATAAGTAACTATATATATATATATATATATATATATATATATATATATATATATATATATATATATATATAGTTACTTATACTATCTAAGTAACTATAAGAGAAGCGCGGGGGAGGATGGATGCGTGACTCAATAAACAGCTCGCTAAAAACGATTGAGAGCAGAGAATGTCGCAAGGGCCAACGTTTCGACAAGTGGACTTGTCTTCGTCAGGACAGCGACTGCCTTCTCCAGCTTTAGTTTATATACGCCATTGCACGCTCTTCCCCGTCCACAGAAAGAGATGAGGAAAAGAGCGGCACGTGCCAACAAAAGAAAAAGAGGAGGGGGAGGGGGGGGTCTAGGGTGTAGGGGAGGTTGGGTGACAGGCGTTAGCGTGACTGCTATACATGGCAAGCACGAAAACTTCCAAAGAATGCGCTCGTGTTACGTATCTTGGAAATACATTGCGTGCGCAGCGTTAGAAAGCAGGATGTAGAAAGAAACACACACGCTAAGTACAGCCATAGCACCCATCGCGTTTGTCCTCCCTGCAACCCTTCACCACCCGCGCCGCACCCACAGTGTAACTATACAAATACGAGGTAATACACATGCTCGGGCAGTATAAAACATTGTAGGAAAATGGAATAACGCTTATACAATAAATGTTTATATTGATACCGTACCTCGGGTGAAGAATGAAAGAGAACAACGAAGTGAGGCTCAATCCTGGGCTGAGTGCTAAGCCTTCCGCTACCATCCGTCACCCCGCTCTGTAAAATAAACATCTTTCACCGTAACAAGATTGGTGGAGGTGCTGGGTAACGTATTCGCGCCCCGAAGAAGGACGACGGAAGAGAAACCGCTGGAGCTCCGCCGAAGCCGCAGACTCGCGGGTCTTCCGCCTGTACCAGTGACCATGAACGCCGATGGTGACAGCCCGCCGCCTTCGTTCTGCTCCCTTGGACAACACTACAGGGAACCACGCACCTTCTCCGGGAACACTGGAGAGGACGTCGAGGAATGGCTCAAACACTACCGGCGGGTGAGTCTGTATAACCGCTGGGACACGACCAGCCAGCGGAACAACGTCCCACTGTTTCTTGAGGGAACCGCGTTGATGTGGTTCGAGAATCACGAGGAAAACCTGACTACGTGGGCGAATTTTGTAGACGAGATCAAGAAGTGTTTTGGCGACCCGTCAACGAAAAAGAAGCGTGCCGAGCAGACGCTGGCCCAACGTGCGCAAGTACCAGGGGAGACGTGCACCACGTACATAGAGGAAGTTCTGAAGTTGTGCAAAAGTGTGGACCCGGCCATGACAGATGAGGATAAGGTCGGCCATCTCCTCAAAGGTATTGCCGAAGATGTCTACCACTACCTGATAGGCAAGGACGACTTAACTTCGGCAGATGACATCATCCGACATTGCCGCACATTCGAGGCTCTTAAGGCTCGGCGTATTTCGGCAAAGTTCGGTCGACTCCCCAACGTCACCACTGTCGCGAGCATCGACGTGGGTCCTTCGCCCAGCGATCTGGCGTCAACTATTCGGGAAATAGTGCGCGACGAACTTGATCGACGGGACGCTGCCGGTAAATCGAACGCGCATGTCCATGGTGCTTTCACACCGTGCGCCGCCCTTCCGGTGTCCATCAATGCTGCGGGCTTCGACTGCTCGAGGGAGCCGGAGCAGCCGCGTCATTATTCTTATAATTATGAGCCGCGGAGCGATTCCGTCAAGAGGTCGTCGCCCTCCGACATTACGGCGTGGCAAGGTCCCACTGACCGTCTTCAGCAGCGTCTGACGCGTGAAGCACCTGTGTGCTTTTACTGTGGCGTCCGTGGACATATAGCACGCTTCTGCTCGGAGCGCCGCCGTGCTCCTCTACCGCAGTACGAACGACCACCGGCATCCTCGCGCCGCCCAAGTACGCATACGCGTGGGAACTATCGCTGGCCGCCACGGAACAGCTACTACGGCAGCGACTACCATCGGAACTTCCGCAACGATTCGCCTGATTCTGCGCGGAGTGTGACACCACCAACTTCCCGTAGGTATCGGTCACCGTCTCCAAGCCGTCGACGTCTCGCCTCTCCTCCTCCGGGAAACTAGACGCCGCGGCCGATGGAGGTGAGGTCGCCGGACATTTTTCACTGCACACAAAAATGCCTCCGCCAGTTTCAATGTCAACGAATAAGGTCGATGTTCTTATAGATGGTGTTCCCACGTCAGCCTTAGTCGACACGGGAGCAACTGTGTCCGTCATGAGCAGTGAATTCAAGTCCCGAATCGGTCGGAAAGTGATGTTCTGTTGGGAAGACTACGCAACGTTTCGTGCAGTCAGTGGGGAAGCGTTGCGACCAAAGGGAGTGTGTACTGTAACTGTTACATTCGGCTCAAAGGTGTTCAAGGCAGAGTTTGTAGTTCTCGCGAATTCTACCCATGACGTGATCCTGGGGATCGACTTTCTGAAAGAATGTGGAGCCACGGTTGATTGCGGTGCCGGTGAAGTGTTACTCTCTGCTTTTTGTGAGGAGCCTACGCGCCGCCAGCAGACTATTGCCGTCGTTGACGACATAACTCTGCCGGCGCAGTCCATAGTTCGAGTGCCTGTTGAAGTCTGTGGTGTCGCACCTGATAACGCTGACGTGATAGTTTACCCGATCCAGCTGACCTGTGCGAAAAAGGATGTGTTTGTACCGCGTTGTGTGATTCCTACGAAAAGTGGCAGATCGTTACTGTGGGTGATAAACTCCTCTTTCGAGCCGATTGTTCTACCTAGCGGAGTGCGGCTGGCTGTGTTTGAACAGGACACAAGCGATAACATTAGCATTGCGGTAATTAGCGACGACCAAAAGGATGGATCCGATCTGGCCTACCCAAATGATGACGTATTCCTAGGTATGGTGAATAAGTCGCTTTCATCGGAGAAGAGACAAACATTGGTTCGAATCCTGTCCAATCATGCATCCGTCTTTGATTTTGCACAGAATGGCCACGAATTTCCCGTACCACCTTCACGTGCTCGCCACGTGATTAATACTGGTGCAGCCCATCCTATCCGCCAGAGACCATACAGAGTATCTCCGTCCGAGCGTAAAATTATAGCTCAGCAGGTAGAGGAAATGTTGGCGAAGAAAGTTATTCAGGAGTCCTCTAGCCCCTGGGCAGCGCCTGTTATACTAGTAAAGAAGAAGGATGGTTCCTGGAGGTTTTGTGTGGACTACCGGCGATTGAACTCTGTGACAAAGAAAGATGTATATCCGCTTCCCCGAATTGATGACGTCATTGATTGCCTGCACTCTGCTTCGTATTTTTCTTCCGTAGACCTCAGATCTGGATACTGGCAAATTCCCATGCACTCGGCGGACAAGGAAAAAACAGCGTTTACAACTCCAGACGGTCTATATGAGTTTAATGTTATGCCGTTTGGTTTATGCAACGCTCCTGCCACCTTTGAGCGATTTATGGACACTGTTCTCCGCGGCCTAAAATGGGAAATATGCCTTTGTTATCTTGATGATGTTGTAATTTTTGGCCGCACGTTCGACGAACATAATCGCCGTCTTGATGTTGTGCTAACGTGCCTTGAGAAAGCGGCACTTACCCTGAATTCAAAAAAATGCCACTTTGGTGATCGTGCAACGATAGTTCTTGGCCACCTCGTAGACAAGCACGGTGTTCGACCTGACCCACAGAAAGTCACCGCGGTAAGCAGCTTCACTCGACCGCGTTCACTGCGAGAACTTCGAAGCTTCTTGGGTCTGTGCTCATATTTCCGGCGTTTTGTTCCAAAATTCGCTGATGTGGCTCAGCCTCTCACTCATTTGCTCAACAAAGACGTGCCGTTCCAGTGGACGAAAGAGTGCGAATCGTCCTTTTCTCAGCTGAAGTTCATGCTGACTTCCGGACCTATTCTTCGCCATTTCGACGCATCCGCCCCAACTGAGGTGCACAGTGACGCTAGTGGAATCGGTATCGGCGCAGTTTTAGTCCAGCGTCACGGAGCCGCCGAACATGTCATTGCCTATGCTAGCCGTTGTTTGAGCAAAGCAGAGCGGAATTACACCGTTACCGAGCAAGAATGTCTTGCGGTCGTCTTTGCCGTGCACAAGTTTCGACCGTACATCTACGGCCGCAGATTCTCTATCGTCACAGACCACCACTCACTGTGTTGGCTAACTGGTCTACGTGATCCTTCAGGCCGTCTTGCACGCTGGGCCTTACGCTTGCAAGAGTATGACTTTGATGTATGCTTTAAGAGTGGCCGCCGTCATGCAGACGCTGATTGCCTGTCGCGACTTCCCCTTCCCATGACGGAATGTGACGCCGACAATTTTGACGACTGTCTAGCAGCTATAGACTCATCGTTCCCAGATCTTGCCGCCTTCCGTGCTGAACAGCGCAAAGACCATAGTCTGGCTCCTTCTTTCTCATCCGCCGTCGAGAAGCCCCGCCAGAGCCCTTTCGTTGTACAGGATGGAATTCTTTACAGGCGGAATTTTTCTGGGACCGGGGCCCGCCTTCTTTTGGTTGTTCCTAAGGCTTTGCGAACCAACGTCTTACAAACTTTGCACGACGACCCAACATCCGGCCATATGGGATTTGCCAGGACATACCACCGCGCACTCGAACGTTTTTACTGGCCACGCATGCGCCAAACTACGGCCAAATACGTTGCGAGTTGTGACCATTGTCAACGGTACAAACGTCCAACTAGTGCACCGCCAGGCCTTCTCCATCCCATACCACCTCCGTGTTCCCCCTTTGAAGTCGTCGGCATTGACTTGATAGGCCCTTTTCCGAGATCCATCCAGGGGAACCGCTGGATTATAATCTGTGTCGACCATCTGACCCGTTACGCTGAAACCGCACCACTCTCTGCCGCCACAGCCGAGCACGTTTCGGACTTCTTATTACGCTACATAATCCTCCGGCATGGACCCCCTCGCGCGATTATCAGCGATCGCGGCCGCCAGTTCATAGCCGACGTCGTTGAGGAGCTGCTTCGCCGCTCAGCCTCCCAGTTTCGTCACGCCACGTCATACCATCCACAGACGAACGGATTGACTGAGCGCGTCAACAGAACTCTGATTAACATGCTTGCTATGTATGTTGACTCGAAGCACAAAAACTGGGACGCAATTTTACCTTTTATGACTTACGCGTACAATACTGCGCTGCACGAGACCACCGGTTTCAGCCCGTTCTACCTCCTCTACGTCCGCCGACCACGAAGTACCCTTGACACCATTCTCCCATTTTCCGAGGAGGAAAAACCACCTCTTGCTGAGACACTCTGTCGCGCAGAGGAGGCGCGGCGCATCGCGCGTCTCCGTACTTTCGCATCACAGGACCGCTCAAAGGCTCGTTACGACAAGCGACATCGACATGTATCATACAGAAAAGGCGATCTGGTGTGGCTGTGGACTCCGTACCGCAAGCGTGGGTTGTACCAAAAGTTCCTGGCCCGCTACACAGGTCCTTTTGTCGTCTTGTCGCGTTGTAGTGACGTTACGTACGTCGTTTCCCGACTCGCATCTACCGGCCGTCGTTCCAGAAGAACTGACGTCGTTCATGTTGCCAGGTTGAAGCCATACTATACGCGCGACACTGAATGACTCGCCCGGTGGGCATCGTCTGCAACGGGGGAATTGATACCGTACCTCGGGTGAAGAATGAAAGAGAACAACGAAGTGAGGCTCAATCCTGGGCTGAGTGCTAAGCCTTCCGCTACCATCCGTCACCCCGCTCTGTAAAATAAACATCTTTCACCGTAACAATATAGACAGTGAATACTCAAAATAATACTAAAAAAATCATGAGAACAATAATCAAGGTAAATCGAGGTGCTAGCGAGCAAATATTTTAGGAAATATTGACGCCGAAATTGTTCTGCAACTCATTACTTTGTGATTTGTTGACGGTGCAGTCCGAGCCACCTCGCCACCAAGAGCACAAGCAGCAAGGATAACTCAGATGACATGGCAAGTAAACTCGTCATCGATGGGCCACCAGCTACATCATCTGGTGATCCGAGGTGAGCATTGCAAATTAAATGCCTAAAATATATTACTTGAATTAACAGTTCTGCCCGAAGAATAATGTGTTAACTCTGAAATTCAGTATTAGTTATTTGCAGCAAACTGTGTCCTTATTAAGCGTCTTGACTTCCCTCTTAATGACCTGTAGTTTTTGTCTGCAAGCGAGTTATGGACTACGGTGGACCACGGCTTTATCAGTTTTCTTTCAATGAGTCATGAAAGCTGCTTTACCTGGAAGGTGGTAGGCTACGCACGAGATGCGGTGAGAAACAAGCACGCGATGGATGCCAGTACGCTGCGCTGGGTTTAGGTTGGAAGCGATAATCTTTTTAACGCCTTCGGGTGGTGAAAAGGCGAGTCCGTCATTAACATATGGTAACGAAACAGCCTCAAAAATGGCAACTTCATATTTTTTTAGCACCGAGACGACATGCTTCGTTGGATAACCCGAGTCCACAGACTCACTTTGGGAAGGAAAACGGCAACTGTATTATCAGTCACGGGAGCAACTGGCTGTCCATAGGCGACGTTACGGTCCAATTGCACATAATGAATAAAAGGTTAGGAGTTCTCACTGTCGGGCACATCGCATAGGGAACACAAGATAGTCTGTTTAGCCAATTGAGGATGCGAGTGGATGCGATGGCGACAGCGCGAGCGTTGAGTTGTGTCAGCTGGAAGATCTGGAAGATGGGAAAACTCAAGCAGAAGAGCACCGGTCGCTCACTGAATAAGCGCAGCATGGCCTCAAGGATATCCGCACCGATGGGGAACTTGATGGGAACCATTCGTGTGATGGTCAACTGCACGGGAGGGGTACGACTTGTAAGACAAACACGGGTGATACGCATCTCAATAACGACAAGTGTTCCCCATGTGGAACGGTCTGAAATAAATTGCGGTTCGGTTAAGAGTCACATGGAACCAGCTGGAAATATGTTGCGGTTCGGTTAAGGAAAGACGGCCTATTTTAGTGCGGGCTTTGTGGGAGTACGCCTCAGCGTCAGTGGAGGTAAGAAAAAGCGAATGAAAGAGTAGAAAGAAGAGAAGAGGCGCAGTGGATGGGGCTCGAAAAATTTTGACCAGCTGGGGTTCTTTGACGGGCACTGACAAGGCACAGTGCAAGGGCCTCCGGCCTTTTCGCCTGCATCGAAAGTGCTACCGCCCCCCGCTGGGATCGAAACCGCGCTTTCTTTTTTCTTTCTCTCTTGGGGGTAATGGGAGGCGAGGACTATCAGCCGAACGATCATGGCAACTGGACCACCGCGGCGGACGCTGGAAATAGCAAGCGTAAGCCCTTTTTGCAGGCGTTGACGAAGACGTGCGCTCATCACAAAAGTGTGCTCCCCGGTGGCAATTGGTGCAGAAGCAGTCGTACATAGATCGACGTCTAACCTACGTGGTATTGTCGTCAGTGTCAATGGAAGATTTATGGATCAAGTGACCAATGCAGTGCGCCCGACGCTGTGCTACTTACTTTTCCGCCGGATAGGCAGCAGCAGGGCACTGGGGGGTGTCGGTGGGCGATCGTGCTCGGAGCGCGACGAATGAAGGCTGCGACCACGTGGGTACGGGGAGAGTTAGATGTTGAGGGCAGAGAACTGGGTCGGAGGTGCGAAGTTGTTGCTGTCTTGTGGCTATTAAGAGTAAGACGACGTTCAAGGTGTCGAGGACCAGACGGTACTGCAATAATGGGCTATGCTAGCGATGCGGCGACAATGGAAACGAATTGGTGTATTGGTGCCTGTCGTGAGCAGTGCAGCTGGGTCGCACTATTGTCTACAAAAGCCCGGCTGCCTCGCCACGGTGGTCCAGTGGCTATGGTACCCGGCTGGTCATTCGAGAGTCGCGGGATCGAATCCCTGCCGCGGAGGCGGCATTTCGATGGAGAGCAATGTTGAGGCGCGTGTACTGTGTGATGTCAGTGCACGTTGAAGAACCCCAGGAGGTCGAAATTACCGAAGCCCTCCACTACGGCGTCTCTCATAATAACACCTGGTTTTGAGACGTGAAACCCCGTAAATCAATCATAAAAGCGCGGCTCTCGTTTGGACGAATTCTGACGACACGGAGATGGCTGTGGAATGGTTACACTGCACGCAAAGTGAAGGCCTACGTTGGTAAGTTCTCGCACGCTGTGGGTTGGACAAAGGGGGCAGCGATTACGAACAAATCTGTGGCAATGGTACGTGCAGGGTCAGGGGTTCCATACAATTCGAGCCAGCTGCTACGAAGGTACTGAAGCCTTCTCTGGTGGTTTCGTGCATCCTTATGATGACAAGGTTGCAGTCGTGCCTGGGAAATCGGGCACACACGTCGCGAGTGCGCGGACGTTTAGCCTGCTCACAGCGGCACCACTCCCTCGTGACGGCCTCTACTGTTGAATAATTCCTACATATTAAAAGACTCAAAGGCGTCGTCTACAATTCCTCTCAAGTTGCGCCCGACGGTTGTTGGTTTCTGGCTTCTCGGCATCGCTCTTGCGGCGTAAAATGTTTTCTATGCATGGACCTAGGACTCCATAATGTCTGGGCAGGACGCGCTGGAATCCTCGTTGGGGATAAAAGTCGACTAACACTTTTCCCAAGTGGTCCATAATTTTCTGCTTGCACGTGTCCAGGATTCCGAGTTCCATTTCGGTTGTGTAAAGCCGTGCCTTTGCGGTTACCTTCATGTAGTACATCAGATTAACCAGCGTAGGAGTAGGATGCGTAGAAGTAGGAGGGTGGGCACCAGTTGAATGTCTTCAGTCTTAGATGAAAGCACGTATTTCCCAGTGGTTTCGGCTAAAAAAGCTAATTTTGGGGGAAGGGAGCTGGACTCTAGGGTACCCGTCTTCGCCACAAGCCTGCTGAAGGCCTGATCTTTTTTCATTATCGCGCAGCCAAGGTCACCACCACCGTACAGCCCGCCAAACCAACGCAAGTGATGCCGAGAAACGAAGAACAAGTAACGCTGCCACACAAGCGTCAGCTCATTCGGACCATGGTGCGAGGTGAGAACGGGCGACAAATTGACCATTATTTTCACTCAGATATGACAACGTACAACCCGCTGCTTCGCCTGGAAGGCGATGCATTGGGAACGATAGAGAGAGAGAGAGAGAGAGATAATGGGCGGAAGGCAGGGAGGTTAACCGGAAAGGTAAATATCCAGTTTGCTACCCTGCACTGGGGAAGGGGTGAAGGGAGACAGAAAGGGATGGCAACGATAGTGATCTGACATGTCTGTAAGGTTAGGCATGATGCGTTCGCTAACAGTACACGGGAAATGCGCATACTGTCGGAGTTCGTCATATCAAGCGAGAGCGTCGACTACCTATGCATCTGTGTTTTATTTACTAAGGTATGGAATCCGCTACATGAAATTCACTTTAACATGCAATCACCATGACGTGTGGAAACTCATGCATCTGTCTGCGCAGTTCTGATTGGAATAAATGACGGGTGTTGCGTATCATTAGTTGAAGACATGCGTGCATGAATTCACCGTGGCACAAAAGACCTGACTTATCGAGTCTTAGTACCAATGTCATAACACAAGCAATTACCAACAGGCGCTAATGATGAACGTCTGAGCTACCACAGGTCTACAACTGCGCCGAGCCCAACGCGCCGACAATAATTCGGTGAGCAGCTAAACAAACCTGTTCCTAATAACAGATTATATAATGTGTTGGTTACTTACGCGGCTATATGTTCTCACAGTGTTCCGCACAAACATGCTGCGCCGTACGTAATCTACGGACGGTCTCTGAGAATAGCAACACATAAGAACTTAGATAGATAGATAGATAGATAGATAGATAGATAGATAGATAGATAGATAGATAGATAGATAGATAGATAGATAGATTTTACGTCGACACAGGGTACCTGACGTGTACGTACAAACCATAAACAATATATACACAGATTGCACAGCCATACTACTCCTACGTGAGAGAAGCAGAGAAATTCCAATCGGGAGAGGTGTGAGACAAGGAGATACGATATCTCCGATGCCATTCACTGCATGGTTAAAGGAAGTGTGTCTAGACTGGGAAGAAAAAGGAATTCGAATGGACGGAGAATATCTTAACAATTTAAGATTTGCAGACGACATTGCGCTCTTTAGCAATAATGGAGAGGAACTACAAAACCTGACTGATGAGCTGAACCGGGAAAGTATTAAAATTAGACTAAACATGAATAGGCAAAAGACCAAAGTTACGCTCAAAAGCCTAGCTAAAGAACAGGAATGTAAAATTAACAGTGAACCCTTAGAATGTGTGAAGAAACACGTATACCTGGGACATTTACCAACAAACAGGAACACCACCAGTAACAGTAACACCAGTAACAGTAACAGTATCAACACTTATAAGGACGAGGGTAAGGTTTGGAATAGGGTTAATAGGATAAGAGGACGACCAACACATTCACTTCCTTTGGTGAATACTGAGGGAGATGGCTTGGAGGACCTAGCGAACTTCTTAGGTGCACATTCCGAACATGTGTCCAGTTCGTCGCACTATTCTGCTACGTTTATAAGACATAAAGCAGCAATCGAAAAACAAAAATTAGGACGGAAAGGCACTGAAAACGAATCATACAACCTACCTTTCTCTCTAGCTGAGGTGCATGCAGCACTCACCAGTTGTAACCAATCTGTTCCATGCTCTGACAGCATAATGTATGAAATGTTGAAAAAAATTACAGCATATCCACGGAGTGAATGATGATGAGTGGGCGAAGCTCGGGATGTTCATCGTAGATCGTGCCGAGTTCCGGATTAATTTAGTTAACGCGCACGATACGAATCCTCATGGTTCAACTATGCAAAGTGAAATCTCCCACCGGCACTTCATTGCAAGTCAAGATCCAGTGCCTATATATATATATATATATATATATATATATATATATATATATATATATATATATATATATATATATATATATATATATATATATCAAGGAGGTTTAAAAAAAAATTCTGGAGTGGCGATTTTGTGCTAAAGGTGAAGCCGGCGGCCGCCATCTTACTCAGGGCATCGATTAACAGCATTCAAGTAGCACAAAAGTAAAAGCGTTTTCCTCACGCTTCTAACACCTTTAAAGCGGTCAACTTTGCTAGGCAGACAATCCTTTTTGTGCCCGTTTGTGCCACGGGTTTTTGAATGAAACATGAACATCGAGAAAATGTGTGTGCAATATCGCGGCATTGATAGTTGTTCAATAGCGGTCTATTAAATCAAAAGAACGCGCTTTTACATTACAATTAGTCTAGGGTTTACATTAGCAGGTTTTTTTTTTTTGATGAACCGGAGATGTTAGCCTGGTTTATAGCCTGGCTTGCTACTCCAGGTACTTTGCGGTGATTATGATATTTACAGTGATCACATCTAACATAACACGTACATACGGTCACACTTACTCACACACTCATATATACATATATACACTATAACTCAGTTTACAGCGTTTCATTGAGGCATGTTGCCCGTAGAAACGCTATCAGCGCCTTGGTGCTACGTAGTGCGCAGGCGCTGTCTTGCCACGGGCCTAGGAGATGCCGCAGCTCCAAGGTCGTACCGTGTGGCAAGTGAAGCGCTGCCTTCAGAGTCTTTCTATCCGACTCGTAGCGCTGGCAGTTGCATAGGACGTGTTCAATGTCCTCTCGTGTGTTGCATGTGGAGCACAATGGAGAATCAGACTGTTGTATTTTGTGCTTATAATCTCTCGTGTATGCTACATTAAGTCTTAATCGGTGAAGGCACGCTTCATCTCGCCTGGCTAAACCTTGTGGTACGTGGAAGCTGCAGGCTGGGTCAATGGCGTGTAGTGGTCCATACTGATGTCCTGGATCACACCAGAAGTGTCGCTGCTGATTCCAGGCAAATGTCGATACCATAGTCGCCGCATCTTTTCTTGAAAGGGGTATGGCTGTTAGTGGTGTTTTAGTTCCATGGGCTGTTCTGGCAGCACTGTCGGCCCGAACATTTCCTTGTATTCCACAGTGGGCTGGTAACCACTGGAATACAACGCGGTGATTAAGTTCATGAGCATTATTGCCTAGCCGCTTGATGTCCAAAACTAGTTGTTCTTGGGCTCGTGGTGACTTCAGGGACTGCAGCGCCGCTCGCGAATCAGAGAAGATTACCCAGGAATCAGGTGTCTGAGCTACGATGTAAATAAGCGCTCTCCGCAGCGCAGCCAGCTCAGTAGCTGTGGCAGATGTGCGGTGACCCAAGGTGGCAGAAATTGACATGTTTGCCGACGGGATCCACAGACCTATTGCCGATGATGTGTCCGTAACAGAGCCATCAGTGTAAATGTGGCGGCAGGATCTGTAGTTGGCGTTAATATGCTCCAGGGCGAAATATTTCAGTGCTGGAGCTGGCGTGTTACTTTTACTCTTGATGCCCGGTACAGTCGTGACTATGGCCCAAGAGGGTAGTTTCCATGGCGGCGTTGTCGGAATTGATGGCTTTTCGTACATCAGCGGAAGAAGGGTCTGTACTTCGGATGTGGTGGCTGATGCAAGCGGATGGTTGTGAACCCTAGCAGCAAAACGCACACAGGCTCGAAGAAACTCTTGCTTCAGTAGCAGTGGCACCGAAAGTCGCCGGCTTTCTGTAAGGGTTCCTACGATCGAAGTCTTTTTAGGTAGGCCCAGGCATATCCTCAGCGCTTTAGCTTGCATACTGGTAAGCGCCTGGATACTAGACTTGGAAAGTCCCTGTAGCGCAGGGAAGCTGTACCGCAAGAGACCTTCGCAGAGAGCAGTGTACATTCGCAGCAGAGCAGCCACAGAGCAGCCACCAGCATTGCTGGACATCATACGAAAAATATTTGCGTATGATTCCAGTTTAGCCTTCAGCGTTCTTGTATGAGGCGACCACGTCAAGGATCTGTCAAATGTGACCCCCAGAAACTTGTGGCTTGGTACGTATGGGATGTGAGATCCTGCCACCTTTAACTTATAGCGCGACATATCCCGTTTAGTGAACGCTATGGCGGCGCACTTCTCAGGTGACATGATTAGTCCGCGGTTTCGTAAAAACGTCTGGATGGAGATAATTGCCTTCTGTAATCTTGCACGAAGAACACGTCGATTTCGGCCACAGCACCATATGCAGATGTCGTCTGCGCACAAGGAAATCTCGACCGTTGCCGGAATACACTTCTCCAGGCCGATGAGAGCGATGTTAAACAAGGTCGGGCTCAATACTCCGCCTTGCGGAACTCCTCGAACAACTGTGTGAAGAGTTGTGTCACCATCTTTTGTAGACATGTACACCGAGCGGTCAGATAGATAGTCCATTATCCAGTGGTACATGCGGCCACTGACTCCTACAGACCTTAGAGTTTGTAAGATCGGCTCGTGTAGGACATTGTCAAATGCGCCCTTTATGTCCAGGAAAACGGCAACAGTGATATTGTGCGCAAGCTTGTTCATTTTAACGCAGTTGGCAAGGCTTATGACATTGTCTATGCTGCCTCGACCCTTTCTGAAACCCGACATCTGTGGGGGATAAGCGTCAGCGCTCACCAGCAACCAGTCCAGTCGCATCAGCACCATCTTTTCCATGAGCTTTCCCACACAGCTAAGAAGAGCTATAGGGCGATAAGAGCTGATATCGGTAGGAGGCTTTCCAGGTTTTAGGACAGGAACGATTCTGGCCTGGAAACGATTTACATCGTTTCCGCCCTTTCTGTATGGCTATATAAACTAACAAGAGAAAACGAAATGTTGTCTTGAGAAAGGTCAGGCTCTGACCGAAACGTCGACAAATAAATGAAACTTTACTGAAGTGCTACGTCTCATATTTATATTCATGCGGCAGCCGAAGTTATCTACTTCGCCAAACTATATATATATATATATATATATATATGGGTTGCCGGTGAACGCTTCTCCAACGCGAGCAGTCGGTATTTCTCAATCAAGAAACTCGCTAGGAGACGCTGCCTGCGCCAACGTTGTCTCTCGCGGGTGAGAGCGCGTTCTCCTACTTTGCGAGCTGGTACAGCGTTCCTCTAAGAGCGTTTCCATAGCCAACGCGCGCCTTTCGCTCTCTCTCTGTCTCTCTCTCTCTGACAAGACAGCAGAGGCACGCGCCGGGAGAGAGAGAGAGAGGCACGCGCCGGCAGGCACGCGCCGAGGCGAACGCCGATGGCGAGCGCGTGCCTCCCAGCACGCGGGTTACGCCTGACGCGTGACAAGGTTAGACTAAGAGGAGCTTCGCCCCTAAAGCCTGCCCACTAAAACTAAAAAAACCCTTCTCTGCCTGTACAACTCTATATGGACATCTGGTGAGATCCCGACTGCTTGGAAAGAGGCCATAGTGATCCCTATCCTGAAGCAGGACAAGGACCCAGCATCTGTATCGAGTTACCGGCCCATAGCGCTAACAAGCTGCATATGCAAAGTATTCGAGAAGGTGATAAACCGCCGTCTAATACATTTTCTAGAATCTCATAATCTGATGGACCCGTATCAATGTGGGTTCCGAGAGGGTCGCTGCACCACAGACTATCTCATACGCATAGAGGCGGAGATTCTCGAGGCTTTTGTCCACAGAAAATTCTTTCTGTCTGTATTCCTCGATATGGAAAAAGCATAAGATACCACATGGTGATTTGGTATACTAAGAGACCTATCACACTTGGGTGTGCACGGTAATATGCGAAACATAATAGAAAGTTATCTGTCCAATCGAACATTCCGTGTTCGTGTTGGCAACGTTTTATTTCAATCATTTGTCCAAGAAACGGGAGTACCACAGGGAGGGGTCCTTAGTTGTACTCTTTTTACTAAAAAATGAACTCTTTGCACTTGTGCATCCCCCGAAACATGTTCTATTGCACTTATGTCGATGACATACAAGTTGAATTCATTGAATTCTACCAGCCATGTTTTCTATTTGCGCGATGCTATGGTGCTTGTTGGAGAATTCGTTGCGTGTATATACGCATATAAACATGAATGAAACGCATTGAACTAGAGATGAGTATATAGCTATGCGTTTCTTTTTGCTCTGAAAGGCAGAGGTTAATGATTTCATTGGATATGCCGAGTTGTTATGAATGTACCTCTGCAATCGTTACGAATGGATGCACACACAGTAAAAAAAACTGAGCACTGGGTGCCATAATGTCACTGCAGTGACAACCTAATGGGGAGATCGTCAGGCGGGCAGAATAGGCTGAGACACGGACGCAGCCTGTTGAAAAAAGAAAGAATTCTGCCGACTGTTCATTAAAGGAGTACTGACGTGAATCTTGCACATTTTCTTATTGCTCTGAACAAGAGCGCTGATGTCGAGAATCTACGAAGAACATCCTGGTGCTTCGGAATGCAATCAATATATTTTGAATTCGGCTGCCTTAAAACCTCGCTTTCGTTTTCGGGCAGGGAGAGGGACGAGTGGTATCGCTGTGACGAGCCAACACAATGGAACGTAGTTCTAGGCCACGCGGGGACTCTGTCGGCTGCTGTCAGTCGCACGTGGTGCGAGCAAGGAACGATCACTTCACTGTCGTCCAACGACACCAACAGCCATATGGGCGATATTTAGGGGACCGAGTTCACGAGCCACCCTATTATCTGTCGCGATAGGGCTGACTCGTTGATGCTGGAAGAGAAGGACATTGCAATCAATATAACTCTAACACGGGTATTAATCGCCATAACTATCTCGTCGAACCACACTACACATCCACTCGCTGTGGTAACAGCAAAAAGATTTCTACCTTTAAATGCAGAACTAACGCTTTCTTTTACTCGTTCTTTCCTAAAATAATAAGAAATTGGAACAGCCTAACGGACTACTTAGTAAATATAACTGATAACGATTTATGTTCTTCTCAGTGTGACATCGCTTTTGAGAAGCTAATGTACGCATTAAGTGTCTTGGATAAGTATTTGTAGTGCCACACTAATGTTTCTTTAGATAGCTTTACAGTGATCCGTGTGTGTGTGTGTGTGTGTGTGTGTGTGTGTGTGTGTGTGTGTGTGTATATATATATATAGTATATATATATATATGATACCCCCCTTCCAGTGTAATGCCTTCAGGCGATGTAGAAAATCTGTAAATAAATAATAACAGATTAAGTACACGTGTTTCTGGCTTCGGTCTCTGTACAGCGTTAACAAAATCCATGCTAAGAACACGAAAAAATGCCCCTTTTGCGCCGCTTCAAGAGTGTGTCAGTACTCCTTTGAGGAACGTGTGAATTAGGAAGGTATAACCTCTTTTCATTCACCCTATGCCTGGAAGTTTAGATGCGTCGGAATGCATGAAGTGTAGAATTTATTACGGGGTGGTTGTAGCAAAGACGAAGAGTCACCAACAGCCTGTCCTTCTGCAGGTGGCATGGTCGCCTGTTCCGAAGGGCCTGAGGTTGCTTGGGACAAGGATCGGAAACGGAAAGTACATCGAGCTGTATGGGTAAGTTGTGCTTTTGAAATAATTTCTTAACGTCGCAAAGGGGGGGGGGGGGGTGCACGATTTCATAATGAGAGACGCCCTAGTGGAGAGCTCCGGTTCTCTAACGCGCACTAATCATAGCACAGTGCACGGGCCTCTAGCATTTCTCGTTCATCGAAATGCTGCCCCCACGTGTGGGTTAGCTCTGATGTCTACTTCTAGAGACCAAATGGAAAGGCACACACACACTAAGGGGGGAAGGGGGGATACGGTTGGCGAAGAGCAACATAGCTAAATTGGCATGCCACAACATGACTGCATGACTATCATAAATGACAGGTCATAACATGAAAATCATTACATGCATGTCATGAGCGACATGAGTTACATGTCACGGTCCTGGCGCTATACTGCCGTCTCGTTAATGGGATCCATACGAAAATTGGTGTGGCACTACAAGACTCCCTGACGATCATAAATGACAGGTCATAATGTCAAAATCGTGACATGCATATAATGAGCGGCATGATTTACATGCCATGCGTTTCGTTAATGGGATGTATACAAAAATTGCTATGGCACAACACGACTGAATGAGGAACGTAAATGACAGGCCATAACATCAGAATCATGATATGCGTGTATGACCGGCATTGTTTACATGCCAGAGTCTTGATGCTCTTGCGGCCGTTTCATTAATTTCATATGTACGAAACTCGGTATAGCGAGAAAGCAATGCAAATCCATTTTACGTTCCTGATGCGTGCTTCGCATTTCCTTGATTCCCACTGCACGTGGGATCTGCCAATTTTTTTTTTCATTATGCACTTGGTCTTTGACCATCGTTTGACAACTTGATTTACCGTGACAAGGAACGCCGAGAGCCCGAGAATCTTAGGTACTCCGCCCCTAAAAATGCTGCAACTACATCTATGCAATTAAAAAGAACAGCATGGGTAAGTGAAAGCTCAGTCATTGGCATACAGGGCGCAGAAACGGCCCGGCTACCTAACAGGAATCGATGCGGTGCAGCGCTTCACTGATTCACTAAAATATCCAGCTTAGCCTATGCATTGTCTGGTGATACTGCACTGAGGAGTCACGACCCACTCGCTCTCATTAAAGAGGTGCTCCGAAGAATCCATTCCCTCCGAAACTGTCAATGTCTACAGCTGCTTCGCAAGCAATGTAAATTGAATAAGTGTGGTGATGCGACTATTTTAATAAAATATCCAGGGCAGACAGTGTTACAAGCCGGCAATTGGAATATTTATTTTTGCCCAAGAACTGTGCAGATGATACCCCAGAATGCAAACCGTTCTAGTAATTTCACGCGTGAAGGACATGTTCAACAGATGGAACGCCTTAAACATAGCTCGAAAAGGCCCAGTGACGGTTTTCTTTCCGACATACATGTTAGTGGGGCTTGTTTCTGTGCCTTTTGCTGGAGTAAATTCGCTGTTTTTTCTTACATATGCTGTCTGTTAAACCTAATGCATAGTTGCCCTGTTCACGCTTTGCTGTCCGCAGATGCCTGAATAATTTTTTTTCCGTGATGGATCCCGGGTTAACCTACTGAAGACAAAATCCGCGTATGTGAATCAGAAGCTGTATTTCCACTCACAGCATAAGAAATCTAATGTGCTTTTTTTTCTGTATGTAAGAATACAGTGGAAGTGCAACGTATCACTT